>PVKS010004428.1:0-33408 GCA_004027875.1 Aplodontia rufa | reverse complement strand
CAGCAGCTCAGAAGATTGAGGCAGGAAGATTCCAAGCTAGAAGCCAGCCTCAGCACCTTAGCAAGGTCCAAAGTAATTTAGTGAGACCCTGTCTCAAAATAAAAATATAAAAAGAGCTGGGGATGTGGCTCAGTGGTTAAGCACCCCTGGGTTCAATCTTTAATACCACCCCCCAAAAAAAGACAACTGACTACAGTTCAGTTGTACATCTAAACAATTATGAAAATTATTGCTATAATTTAAGCCGTGTAAATCAGAAAACGTGAGAACTCAGTGGAGAATGTTAAGAAATTATAAAATACCAGGCATGCTGGCACACATCTACAATCCCAGAGACTCAGGAGGTTGAGGCAGGAGGATCTCAAGTTCCACGCCAGTGAGGGCACCTGTCTCAAAATAAAAATAAATTTCCCAACATGGAACACTAGTTCTAAGAAAGACCATCTGTGAGAAAGAGTCTGACAGTAAGCTAAATTTGAGGAATATTGTGTTCTCTATCCTCTTCCTTAAAGATTCAGAACACATGGCTCCATGACAAGGATTTTTAGTAAACTGCCAATTAAACAATCATCTTATTTAGTCTAACCTAGTACTTATGATTTTTTTGTGTGTGGAGGGTGTGTTACCAGGGTGTGAACCCAGGTATTTAACCACTGAACCACATTCTCAGTCCTTTCCATTTTTTATTTTGAGATAGTGTATTGCCAAGTTACTCAGAGCCTTGCTGGCTTTGAATTTGTAATTCTCCTGCCTCAGCCTCATCCTCCTGAAACCACTGGGATTATAGGTGTGCACCACCATGCCCAGCTCTGAAATTTATTTTACCACTAAGTCCTTTTTTTTGCGCTATAATTGCTGAGCCACCACTCCAGCCCCCTACTAAATCCTTTTAATGCTGAAGCACTCATCAATATAATATACCTCAAGCCAGGTATGCTGGAGAATGTCTGTAATCCCAGCTAAGGGGAGGCTGAGTCAAGAGGATCACAGGGTAGAGGCTAGCCTTAGCAACTCAGCAAGACCCAAGACCCAGTTTCAAAAAAATAAATTTATTTATTTATTTTTATTTTTATTTTTCATCTAGACTTTGTTTCCCTAACACTTAGCTACGTAATGTGGTGCTAAGGTTCAAACTTGGGTCCTTACACCTGCCAGGCAAGCGCTCTAACCACTGAGATACTGCTCTAGCCCCCAGTCTCAAAAAAAAATTTTTTTTAAAGAAAGAGGGACAGGGAGAGAGAGAGAGAGAGAATCAATTTTATTTAGTTTTTCATGTGACTTTCGTTGCTCCAACACTTCGTTGTGGTGCTGGGGTTCGAACTCACGTACTTACACATGCTAGGCAAGCGCCATAACCACTGAGCCACCGCTCCAGCTCCATCAAAATTTTTAAAAAGGAAAAAAAAAATTTTTTTAAAGGGCTGGGGATATAGCTCAATGGTAGAGTATCCCTGGGTTCAATCCCCAGTATTATAAAAAATAAAATAAATTTTTGAGGCCAGCCTGGGCAATTTAGAAAGACTTTGTCTCAAAATAAATGAAAAAGCAAGGACTGGGTGTAGCTCTGGTATAGAGCTGTTGTCTAGTCTAGTTACACAGTTTCTCAAAGCCCAAACTTGTACTCTCTTTTAGAACAAAGAATACATTATGTTAGTTTGGCAACTCTGTTCATCTCTTCACAGTTTTCATGTCAAAAATTTTAATCCCAAACCTGTTTACTCAATGCCAGCTTCATTACACACTACCAATCTGTTTAACAGCACAATACAACTTGCTTGAAAGCACTCTGGAAACTCTAGCCAATTTCTCTCAAAAGATATTTAAGCTATTTGTTTAAAAATTGTTTAAAAACTCCCAACAGTTGAAGTTATCCTGTTCTGGGAGGGGAAGGGGATTAAGATATCAGTCGTATAGCAGAGAATATTGCACACTGCTTACTGCTTTTCATAAGAAAGTCATTGGTGAGCTTAAATTTTGATATTGCCAGGTATAGTGGCCCTGGCCAGGACTCCCAGCAACTCAGAACGCTGAAGCAAGAGAATCCAAGTTCAAAGCCAACCCCAGCAACTTAGTAAGGCCCTCAACAACTCAAAGAAAACCCTGTCTCAAGATTAAAAAACAGGGGCTGGAGCGGTGGCTCAGTGGTTTCAGCACTTGCCTGGCAAGCACAAGGACCTGGGTTCAAACCCCAGCACCACGTACACAACTGAGTGTTGGAGCAACTAAGGCCATGTGAAAAACTAAATAAAATTGTTTCTCTCTTTCTCTGTCTCTCTCACTGTCCTCTCTTTAAAAAAAAAAAAAGATTAAAAAACAAAAAGGGATGGGGACATAGGTCAGTGGCAAAACACTCCCAATTCAATCCCCAGTAAAACAATAAATAAATAATAATAATAATTTAAGATACTATCCAAAATTATCTGGAGGAAAGTTAAAAATTAGGACCTCTACCTCATTCCTCACATCAAAGGAAATTCCAAATGGCTCACATAATTAAATACTGAAACTCTTTACATCCTAAAAATACTAGAAGAAAATACCAAGGAATGTCTTTATCTAGTTTCAGTATTGATAAAGACTCTACAAAAATGACCTCTCCCATGGCTGGAGTGGTGGCTCAGTGGTTACGGCACTTGCCTGGAATGCGCAAGGACTGAGGTTCGAACCCCAGTACCACGTACACAACAAAAGTGTTACAGGAAAGAAAGTGACATGAAAAAATAAAATTGATTCTTTCTCTCTCACTGTCATTCTCTTTAAGAAAAAAAAGACCCCCCCCCACCCCAAAAAGCCCAAATGCTAAAAATAAAAGATTAATAAATTCAGCCTGGCGTGGTAGCGCACACCTGTAATCCCAGCAACTCGGGCGGGAGGCTGAGGCAGGAGGATCACAAGTTTGAGGCCAGGTTGGGCAATTTAGCAAGGCCCTAAGTAACTTAGTTAGACCACCTCAAAATAAAATATAAAAAGGGCTGAGATGTGGCTCAGTAGTTAAATGCCCAAGGTTCAATTCCTGGTACAATAATAATAATAAATAAATAAAGGACAGACTAGAATATTTACAACACATGTGGCATACAAAAGGGCCATTTCCTCAAAACATAAAGAGCTCTTACAAATCAATACAAAAAGTTTAATAATCCAATAGAAAAATGAAATTGCCAAATATTAAAAAAAAAAAAACTATTATAATACTCCGGGTTGGTGAAATTGTGTGAACAACAGTCATTTCATACATTATAGACAGAAAAATATATAAACTGGTACAACTTCCAAGAACTGCAAATTGGCAATATTTATCAAAATTAAATATATTCCCTTTCATCCAGAAATTGCACTTTTAGAAATTTATTCTGGAGGCTAGAGCGGTGGCTCAGCGGTTTTGGCGCTTGCCTGGCAAGCATGAGGACCCGGGTTCAAACCCCAGCAAAATGTATACAATTAAGTGTTGGAGCAACTAAGGCCATGTGAAAAACTAAATAAAGTTGTTTCTTTCTCTGTCTTTCTCACTGTCCCTCTCTCTCTTTAAAAAAAAAAGAAAAAAGAAATTTATTCTGCAAGAATACTTACACATGCACAATGGCATATACACAAAGCTACTAAACACAGCATAGTTCATAATAACAAAAACAGAGGGAGAAAATGTCCACTGAAGGTTAATTCACAACCAAAAGCTAAGCAACTGTGAAAAATAAAAATGAGGCATGTTACTACATTCATGTGGAATGAGCTTCAAGATACCAAGCAAAATGCATAGTGTGCTTCAGCTTCTAAACAAAGAAACAAAATTGATTTGCATTTATAAGCACAGAAAATCTCTGGAAGAGCTGGGCAAGGTGGTGCACACCTGTAATCCCAGCATCTCAAGAGGCTGAGGCAGGAGGATGGCAAGTTCAAAGGCATCTTCAGCAACTTAGTAAAAGGGCTAATGGTGTGGCTCAGTGACACTCTGGGGTCAATCCCTGGTACCAAAAAAAAAAAAAAAAAAAAAAAAGAGGAAAAAATGTTTTAAATAAAAATTTTTAAATTACGATCAAATTAATCTAAAGGCGGGCTGGAGCAGTTTCTGCACTTGCTTCACATGTGCAGGGTCACAGATTCAAACCCCAGCACCATGTACACAATGAAGTGTCAGAGCAACAAAAGCCAAATGAAAAACTAAATAAAATTTATTCTATCTCTCTCACTGTCCCTTTCTCTTATTAAAAAAAAATCAAATTGATCTAAAAATGTTTTTTCAGGAATTCTGAAATTTTTGAAGGAAACCTGTGGTCATTGTCAATAGCTACCTTTAGGGCCTGGAGCGGTGACTCAGTAATTACAGCGCTTGCCTGGCATGCATAAGTACATGAGTTCAAACCCGAGCACCATGTAACCACAATGAAGTCTCAGAGCAACGAAAGTCACATGAGAAACTAAATTTTTAAAAAATGATTATTTCTCTCTCTGTCTCTCTCTATGTCTCTCTCTTTAAAAAATAAAAAAGTACCAATGATCAAATATATATCACCTAAGACACAGCAGTATGACTTTGTGGCAGAAAAATATTTCCTTATAAGTCTTGTTAAGTAGAAGGTAATTTTTAATTTTCTTTTTTTTTCAAGAGAGAGAAAGGGAGAAAGGAAGAGAGAAAGGAAGAATCAATTTTATTTATTTTTTCATCTGGCCTTTGTTTATCCAACACTTAGTTTGTATGTGGTGCTGGGGTTGGAACCCAGATCCTCCAACACGCCAGGCAAGCCCTCGAACTGCTAAGTCACGGCTCCAGGGCCTTAGAAGGTAATTTTCATTTACTTATAGCTAATTTTAAGGGTCTCCTAAGATGTATGCATTATAAATTATAATAATGTATACATTATAAAATGACCTGTTATTAGTGTCCATTGCATATGAGACTTTTTCTATTTAAATTTTATCAAAATCCTTTTTTTTTTTTTTAAAGAGAGAGGAACAGAGAGAAAGAGAATCAATTTTATTTAGTTTTTTATGTGGCCTTTGTTGCTCCAACACTTTGTTGTGTATGTGATGCTGGGGTTCAAACCCGTGTCCTCATGTATGCCAGGCAAGAGCCGTAACCACCGAGCCACCACTCCAGCCCCTCATTTTCCTATTTTTAATGATTTTTTTTCCTTTTCAACTTTTCTGTTTCGAAATTTCACCATTCCCTCTATTATTCCTCTGTTCCTTCTATGATGTTTAAGATAACCAATTAATTCTATTCAAGAAAATATTTTGTTTCTGATGTTGCTGATCAATGATTCCAAGCAACAGTTTGATACTTTATAATTTTCAGGACAAACACCTATCACAACAACAGTATTTCTTTCTACTACAAAAAGTGCACAGTTCTTAGAGCCCAGCGTTCTCTCAACCCCCAAATATCTGTCACAACAGCAGCCAAACTCTGGGCTGGCAGCTGTCTCTTCAATGTTCCCTCTGCTTTTCGTTATAATTTCCAATGAGTCAACAGGAAGGTATTCTGAGTAAGAAGAAATAGAGGCCTTTAGACAAGTCTTTCCTCCACCCACTACCCCCCCAAACACAGTCTTGCCAAAGGCAATTTCCAATTCAATTTGCCACTCCTATCTGTGTGAGGTCATTATTCAACAAATGAGACTGGTAGGAAGGAACCTTTTTTTGGGGGGTGGGACCAGGGATTAAACCCAAGCGTGCTTAACCATTGAGTCATATCCCCAGCCCATTATTATATGTGCATGTGTATATATATATATATATATATATATATTTTTTTTTTTTTTAAAGAGAGAAGGATAGTGAGAGAGAGACAGAATCAATTTTTATTGAGTTTTTCACATGGTTTTCATTGCTCTGACACTTAGCTGTGTACGTGGGTGCTGGGGCTTGAACCCACGTACTTGTGCATGCCTGGCAAGCGCCGTAACCGCCGAGCCACCATTCCAGCCCCCCCAGCCCATTATTTATTTTTAATATTGAGACAGCATCTTGCTAAGTTGCTTAGGGCCTAAGTTGCTGGCTTTGAACTTGTGATCCTCCTGCCTTAGCCTCCTGAGTTGCTGGGATTACAGGTATGTGCCACTGCACCCAGTAGAAGGAACATCTTTCTAAGCAGAATCCAATGCAGGTAACAGGTTATGGAGAAGAATAGTAATCAGAAAGAGTCCAAAAATCGATTTATACACAAAAATAAATGAGACAAACTGCAGACTTGTCCTCATGCAGAGTGGTAAGTTGAAGAGATTCTGTAACACGAAGCAGGAAACAGCTCTAATTCCCTCAATTACTTAAAGTCTTTGAGTACCTGCTGACTTAATTATACTTAAATCTTTCCCTTTCCATGCCTAAAGAGGTCAAGAGCACTAGCACTGGTGTTACAGACCTGGGTTTCAATTCATCAGATAATTATATGACCTTGAGTCAAATGACATTAACTCATTTCCCTCTCTAAAATAAAGTGAGGATGGGGGAGGGGGCATAACATCGCATCTCACAGTACCATTCCACGTACATTTCATCATTCTGCTTAATTAATAATAATGATAGTTACTACTATTGTCCTTATAATTTGTAGAAACAGAAGTACTACTGCAGCAGCAGCAGATTGACATAGTAGTTAAGAGTAAGGACTTTGGAGTCCTTGCCAAACCTTAAATCTGGATCAACCACTTGTGAGATGGGTGACTAACCTCTGACCTTTGTTTTGCTATTTGCTAAATGTAAATAATAAACACCTCATGGAGGCATCAAGAATAATTAATCAGAGGCTGGGACAGTAGCTCAGTGCTAGAGTGCTTGCCTGGCATGCATGAGGCCCGGGTTCGATTCCCAACACCACATAAAAAAAGTGAATAAATAGGGGCTGGAGCGGTGGCTCAGGGGTTTCACTGCTTGCCTGGCAAGCATGAGGACTGGGTTCAAACCCCAGCACTACGTACACAACTAAGTGTTGGAGCAACTAAATCCATGTGAAAAACTAAATAAGAGTTGTTTCTTTCTCTCTCTCTGTCCCTCTTTCTTAAAAAAAAAAATTCTTTAAAGAAAAGTGAATAAATAAATAAATGGAGGGAAGATTTATCTTTAAAAAAAAAATCAGATGAAACCATATAAAGTTTGGCACAGTGCCTAGCACATTAAGTACTCAATAAATAGTACTAATGATCCCATAGAGAGCAAGAGGGGAGAAGCAAGAGGAAGACATTGACTTTGAGACACAGGATATATTTTCAATCATGATGTCCAATGTAAATGGCATATTTGGGAGGTTTTTGACTTTGGAGGGAATTTTGGACTTCCTTTTAGCTGTCTTAACGGAAAAGGACTGCTGGGTGTGATTCCAGAAACTAAGGAGGCTGAGGCAGAAGGATTGCAAATTCAAAGCCAACCTCAGCAACTTAGGGAAGCCCTAAGCAACTTCTCAAGACTCTGTCTCAAAATAAAAACACTAAAAAGGACTGGGAATGTGGCTCGCTGGTTAAATGCCCCTGGGTTCATTTCCCAGTTATCCCCCATCCACCGCCAAAAAAAAAAAAAAATAATAATAATGATAATAATAATAATAATAATAAGTAAAGGATTAAGGCTTCTGTTTAAAAAAATGCCTTAATGAAATAGCTAATTCTTGCTAACACATAGTTATTTACAAGAAATTGTTTTTAAAAATTCAAATTTTGCATTGGACATCATGATTGAAAATATTTCCTGTGTCTCAAACTCAATGTCTTCCTCTTGCTTCTCCCCTCTTCCTCTCTGTGGGATCATTAGTATCATTTATTGAGTTCTTAATGTACTAGGTACTGTGCCAATTCAAATAAGTAAATGCTTACTCTCCAAAATAAAACATTAACCACATCTTTCACATATATGTTTAAAAATTTTTTATATTCAAAACACTGTCAAACAACTGCTAGGAGCTTTGCAAAAGAAAAATCAAGCAACAGAGGTGTGATTTGATCAGGTAGACCAAGAGCCCTCAGCATTCAACTGGTGCTTCACCCAGCTTGCTCAAAGATATGGTCTCTAGGCAACCAAGTGCCAAACTAAACAAACAGCCACAGGAATATGAATCACTTCCGGAAGGTCTCATTTTGCCTACCAGCACTTTCTTACAAATACTTGTCAAGGGCTTTATTTAGGCAGCCCTAACTGGAAACAACCAAAAGTCCATCAAATACCACATAGCTTAAAAATGTTCAAAACGAGGCCTGCTACCAACAGGTATCCCTACATTGATACATCATGAAGCAGAAGAAATTATACAAAAATCAGACACAAGTCAGAAAATGAAATTCTGGGGCTGGATTGGTGGCTCTGCTGTTACGGCACTTGCCTGGCAAGCATAAGTAAGCGAGTTCAAACCCCAGTACCTCGTACACAGCAAAGTTCAGAGCAATGGAAGCCACATGAAAAACTAAATAAAAATTTTTCTCTTTCTCACTTTCCCTTTCTCTTTAAAAAAAAAAAAAAGAAAAGAAAAAGAAAATGAAATTTCTTGAACATTCCAACTGAGGACCTCAAATTCATTTTTACTATTTTTTCATTAGGGGTTTTAAAATATAAGAGCAGGGCTGGGGTGGTGGCTGGGCAGTTGGAGCACTTGACTGGCATACACACGGAAGGACCTGGGTTCAAACCCCAGCACCACATACAAAACTAAGTTTGGAGAAACAAAGATCAGATGAAAAAATAAATAAAATTGATTCTTTCTCACTCTCACTCTCTCTCTCTCTCCCTCTCTCTCTCTCTCTCCATCTTTTAAAAAAATAAAAAGGGCAGAGATGGGGCTGGAGCAATGGCTCAGTGGTTACAGCACTTGCCTGGCATGCCCAAAGACACAAGTTCGAACCCCAGCACCACTTACACAATTAAGTGTCGAAGCAACGAAAGCCACATGAAAAACTAAATAAAATTGATTTTCTCTTTCTCTCTCTGTCGCTCTCCCTTTAAAAAAAAAAAAAAGCTGGGGGACTGGGAATACAGGTCAGTAGTACAGGGCTTCTGGGTTCAATCCCCAGTACTTCAAAAAAAAAAAAAACATAGAAGTAATGTTCTTCATGATTTATGTTAAATCATCATTGCTATGATTTAACATAAGCAAAGGCATGAAAGAGAAGCCATAAAAAAGAGACAACACAGACCTAACCTCCAAGACAGATCTAATGAATCAGAACCAATTATTAAAGGTATAATGAATAAATTCCTAGAACTAAAATAAAAGATACTATAAATCAAGAAAAATATTGTGTTGGGGATTAGTTCAGTGGCAGAGCACTTGCTTAGCATGCATGAGATCCTGGGTTCAAACCCCAGCACTTCCACACAAAACAAAAAAAGTTAACTCCATAAATCTTAAAACTGTACAGTGAAATAAATAAAATAGAAAATCAAAGAACAACGTTACAAGCAAGTATGACAAAGTCAACATGCATATTATAAGAGAGATCACAAAAGTTAACATCATGACCCTGGAAGACAAGCAAATGTTAAGCATAAAATTTGCACAAAATAAAATTGATAAACATGTAGGAAAATGTTTAACCTCTCCAGTAACCAAAGTAATGTAATTTTAAACTAAAATAAACCTAAATAAATTATAGATATTATATCCACATTGAAAAGAATTAAGAAGCTGGATGTGGTAGCACAACCTCAGCAATTTAGTGAGGCCCTAAGCAACTTAGACTGTGTCACCAAAGAAAAACTAGAAAGGACTGGGAATGTGGTTCAGTGATTAAGTACTCTAGGTTCAATCTGTGGTACCAAAAAGAAAAAATAATAATAATAATAATTAAAATATCTGAAGTTGCTATTTTAAAATTATGTAATTACAGGGTTTTTTTTCTTAATCTCTGCTCTTTTTCTTTATTAAAAAACTAATTATCATTGTAAAAAGCTTTTTCAAATACATAGTAAATACATAAGAAGTCTTGGGCTGGGGTGTAGCTTAGTAGTAGAGCATTTGCCTACCATATGGGAGGACCAGGATTCAATTCCCAATACTACCTAAATAAATAAAAGTCTTCTCATATCATCTACCCCATTCCACTCCATAGAGGTACCCTGTTTCTGGTGTTTACTTTCAAGCTAAAGTTGAAGTCTGAAGTGAAAAAACTAGGGCTATCAACCTTTGAGATCTTGAAAATACCCAGTATATTTCCCAAAAAGTGTACTAACACTTATCTTCATATTAAATCTACTTTTGCCAATAAATGTATATAAGGAACACAATGTCTTTTGTATTTTACTGTGCCAGGCACCTAAACCCCACAGCAACTCTGTAAAATACATAGTATTACCATTCTGCAAAGTACAAACTTAGGCTTACTCCTTGAGGACAAGCATCTTGCAAAACCAGAATCAGAAGTGACACCTGCCAAAACTGAAAATCTGATTCTTTTCACTTCACCAAGATATCTCAGCATTCAAAATTTGCATACATACTTGACTTTTTTTTGGTGGGGGGGATTGAAACCATGTGCTCTAACCCTGAGCTCCATCCCCAGCTCCACCTTTCTTTCTTTTTTAATTTCAGATTCACATTATTTTAACTGAAGGGTTAGCTGTTGCACAATCATAAATGCTTTTTATAAAGTAACAATATGATATGCATATCTAAATCCAGAGTCACCTGACATCACCTGTACCCAGTCTCTCTTCTTTTTTAATTTATTTTTTTTTTAAGAGAGAAGGACAGTGAGAGTAAGAGAAAAAGAGAAACAATTTTTATTTAGTTTTTCATGCAGCTGTAATTGCTCTGAGACTTTGTTGTGTACATGGTGCTGGGGTTTGCACTTGCATCCTTGTGCATGCCAGGTAAGCGCATAACCACCAAGCCACCACTCCAGCCCTTTAATTTATTTTTATTAGTGCATTATAGTTTTATATAATTTTGGGATTAGTTGTCACATATTCCTAAATGCACACAATTCAGCAATACAATTTGTTCAATAACCCCCCCACATCCCTCTACCTCCCTCCTCCCCGTTCCCTGATCCTTGACCTTTCTTCTGTGTACCCAGACTCTGATTCATCTATATTTCCCCCATAACAGCAATAAATGTCCATATATATAGATACATAAATATATATGTGTGTATATATATACATACACACACACACACATATATATATAATTATGAATTTTCCAGAATTAAATGATCCCATATGTATTATTTGGCTGGGAGATGGGGGGCATATAAAAAGTATGTCACATTGTTGATCATCTCCCTAGATCCCTCCCTGTCCTTCCTCTGGTCTCTCCCCTCCCGCCTCCCCAGATCCACATTTTTTTTTAAATTTTTTATTAAGAGAGAGGGACAGTGAGAGAAAGAGAGAGAGAATCAATTTTATTTAGTTTTTCACATGACTTTCATTGCTCTGAGACTCTGTTGTGTAAGTGGTGCTGGGGTTCGAACACACTCAAGCATGCTGAACAAGCCCAGTAACCACTGAGCCATTGCTCCAGCCCTCACATTTCTTTATTGTAAATTTTGCAAAATGTTTCAGCTATGAGGTGGAGTAAAAAGCTTTTGATGGCCACATTTGGGACTAACACTCCAATTTGTTACATTGTTACTATGTGAGAAAGCACTTAGTTTCAAGTCCTTTTAAATGTAACCCACTTCTTATGATGGAGTCTAAGACAGTTAAACTAAAATGTTTCCAAAAAGATCATGGAGTTTCCCCTCTATATCATCTTTTTTTTTTTTTTTTTAAAGAGAGAAGGAGAAAGAGAGAGAGAATCAATTTTTATTGAGTTTTTCACATGGCTTTTGTTGCTCTGACACTTCATTGAGTACATGCGTGCTCGGGTTTGAACCGTGTACTTGTGCATGCTGGGCAAGCGCCGTAACCACCGAGCCACCGCTCCAGCCCCTCTATGTCACCATTTTAAGAGTTAAGGATAAATGCTACCCCATACCTCCTCTTGAGAATTATAACTGCAGGAATGCATCCAGTCTCACCAAATTGCTGAAGGTGACCTAGAACTTGTGATCCTCCTGCCTTGTCTCCCCAGATACTGGGATTATAGAAGTGCACCACCATGCCTGGCCCAAATCCTGTTTACTTTATTTTGAGACAGGGTCTCACTAAATTGACAAGGCTGGCCTACAAGTGACAAATCCTCCTGCCTCAGCCTCCTGGGTATCTAGGCTTATAGGCATGTGACTTTCAATCGGTAAGTGTTGCTTCTCCATCTGAAAATTCTAGAAATTGGTGGGCATGGTATTCTTCCTAGTTACCTCGCCTATTTATTTTGCTTTCTTGCCTGTTAAATGTCTTAACTCCTGTTTCCATGATCACAGTGTGCCATCTGGGAAATACCCAGATGTTCCTGGAATTCTAATACCATTTAGAAGAAGAGGCGATCTGAGGAACCCAATCCAGAAAATGTTCTATGCCAATAAAGATATATGCACAAAAGAGAATTTGTTCTCAAGAATTGATTTCTTTTCAAGATACTTTTTCTATTCCCCTAAATTACAGAAGGCAAAAATGCTTCTATTTAATGCTAAACTCTGTTAACACCGTGTAGTTTCTTACACTCTCTAACCAGATACAAGTTTGTACTTTCCCTTCTACAAGGGGAGGGAGGTGGGGGACTCTATAACTCTAAGCAGGAGGAAGGTAATCCAGGACAGACTTATCAAGAAGACATACCAAGAAGTCTTTGAAAGGAGGAATCCTAAGTGAACAACCACAGCAGGTGCTGGAATTAACCTTCTTCCAGCGACCTTTATCCTAACTGAATTTTCTTCCATTTCCCAGAACCATTCTTACTTCCTCCGCACCCACAGTCTTCCCTGTTCTGCCTCCCTGATGTGTTATCCTCTTGGTTCTTTTTCTTTTCACTTGAACCTTCTTCTGATCTTTCTCTATCACTATTTTCCTTCCCAAGATCTGAGCATATATATATACCACACATATTTAAAGATCACCTCTTGCCAGGTGCATGGCACATGCCTGTAATTCCAGTGGCCAGGGAAGCTGAGACAGAAGGATCAGAAGTACAAAGCCAGCCTCAGCAGCTCAGTGGGGCCCTAAGCAACTTAGGGAGACCCTGTCTCAAAATAAAATAAAAAGGGCTGGGGATGAGCTCAGTAGCTAAGTGCCCCTCCATGCAATCCCCAGTACCAAAAAACACAAAAATTAAAAAATAAAGATCACCTCTTTCAACTGGAAGAAAATGGTATTCATCTCTCCTATACCACTGCTCCACAGCCAAAACAAATGTAAAGCCCAATGAGAACAGGCAAAAGGGTGAAAGAAACCACACATTTAAGCATAAATAATAACTTACTTATTTACATTATTATAAAATAACTCCCTTGTACAGCCCTTAGCAAAAAGCCTTGAATCCTTAAATCTCATTAGAATAGCTTAATTTCCATACTGAAGCTACTTTGCAAACAATAAACAAACAGAAATATTTTTATATTCTATTTCCCAGCCACTCCCACTGAATATTTTTATGAAATTACCCTTAAATTTTCCCACTTAACCCTTTGGGGAAATACAAACCCACATCCATACACATTCTAATCTCTCTATATACACATACTCAACTCTCTTCACACTCTGCTTTTTCCCAAGAAAGAGCTCTATTAAAGGTACAGGGGAAAACAGAGTGCCCCAGGATACACAATGGGGCCACTGTACTAAAAGGTGGAGCTTTTAATGGGAGGAGTAGAGACATTATAAATAGAACTGATGAGGGAACCTTTTCTCCCTTGGATCTCTCTGATCTTTATTTCTGGCCTAGGAGTGGCCGTAAATCCTGAGCCTTGGGGTTCCTCCAACTTGAGAGGAAACTGGACCAGGCCAACCCAAAAAGGCGAATTTGGGCCTGTGCTGGAGGAGAAAGAGGAGCCCTAGGAGCACACCATACTTGCAGCCCAGTTCCTCAGGGCACAAAACAACTGGGAGAGGAAGTCCTAGCTAATAACCAAGAGCGCACCATTCACCTGTGATGCACCCAGAACAATTTTTAGGGGTGGCAACAGCCAGTTATGTGGCTGATATGGATCCTAGTCCCCCTTTTTTCACCGTAAAATTCCCAAGCTTCCTGTTACCATTTAGTTGTAAAATCTAAAATGTCCTTCCAAAGTTGATTTTCAAATTCCAAAGTTGATTTTCAAATCAAAGCTTTAAACAAAAACAAACGAAAATCACCACATTCAGATTTTTTTATGATTGCCTTCATAAAATAAACCAGGTGCATTTCCACAATTCTAGGCCAATAGCAGAGCATGCCAGAGCAATAAGCAAGTATTATGCCCTCCCTTTTTACCCAAAGTATAAAAAAACTAAAAACTATTTAAATGTCTGTCTCCACTACTTGAGTCACTTCCTAAGCATGCAAAAGCACCCAGCTAAAAAACACCCCAGGGTGCTGGAGCAGTGGCTCAAAGGTTGGAGCACTTGCCTAGCATGTGCAAGGACCAGGATTCAAACCCCAGCACTAACATACACAACTAAATGCCTGAGAAACAAAGGACAGATGGAAAAATAAGTGAAATTGATTCTCTCTCTCTCTCTCTCAATCTCTCCCTTTCCCTTAAAAAACACCCAGGGGATAATAGCACTTGGATGAATTTTAAAGCAACAGTCCACTTTTCTATACTGGAAAAAATACCTGACAGAAAAGAAATATACTCTGGAGTAGATGCAAATGAAATGTCTTGCCAGGACACTGAGGAAAGTAATATGATGAAGAGTATCATTCTACCCAGGCTATCTTATCTCAGTATGAGGCAGAGTTCTTAAAAAAAAAAAAAAACTTAAAATTTTTTTTGAGACAGGGTCTCACTATGTTGCCCAAGATGGCATCAAACTCACAATCCTCAGTCAGGTGCAGTGGCACACGCCTGTAACCCAACAACTCAGGAGGCTGAGGCAGGAGGATCACAAGTTTGAGGCTGTACTTAGCAACTTAGCTAGATCCAGTCTCAAAATTAAAAAAAAAAAAAAAAAAAAAAAAAAAGAACTGGGATGTGGCTCAGTGATAAAGCACTGCTCGGTTCAATCCAAATACCAAAAACTCACAACCCTCCTTCCTCAGCCTCCCAAGTAGTTGGGGTTACTGGCGTGCTTCACCACACCCAGCTCTAAAAACATTTTAAACTGTTTCTCAATGACGGGGAAGACATTCAGAACCACTAGAAGCTTTTAAAATAAATAGGTGTGGAGCTGGGGGTGTAGATCACTGGTAGAACACGCTTGCCTAGCATGTGCTAGGCCGTAGGTTCAATTCTTAGTGAGCACACAAAACAACAAATAAAATATGAGTATGACCCATCCAGCTCAGACTTACTGAAGCAGAATATCTGTGGTAAGGCCCAGGTATCCATACTGGTTTTAAAGTTCTCCAGGTGATTCTAATGTACACACCACCCACGTAAAGAACCAGTGCACAAAACGATGGAAACTATTCCCTGATCAAGAAACCACAAGTAGGGGCTTAGGATATGGCTCAGTGGCAGAGACCTTTATTAGCATATGTGAGGTGCTGAGTTTGATTCTTAGCACCACACAAAAATAAACAAATGTATTAAAAAAGAAAGAAGCTACAAGTAGACCAAGAAAACTCAAGGCCTCAGTTTCCTCATTGAAAAAAGTTGACTGAACTAGGTTAGAAATTGAACTAACCGGGTGGCATTGGGGAGGGTGTCAGCCAAAATACCTTCTATATAAAAGGACATTTTATGGAGGCTATACATTATTTTTTTTTTTTTAAAGAGAGAAACAACTTTATTTAGTTTTTCACATGGCTTTAGTTGCTCCAACACTTAGTTGTGTATGTGGTGCTGGGGTTTGAACCTGGGTCCTCATGCTTGCCAGGCAAGTGCTGAAACCTCTGAGCCACCGCTCCAGCCCCGAGGATATACATTATTAAGACAAGAAGTAGAACAGCCATGGATAGAAGAAGCACAGTAAGCTGGGGTTTTCCTTCTCATCCCCAAGTCACCTCCACTGAGTCCCCAAGGCTCCACAGAGGAAAAAGAAGGTAAACTAGCTGTAGTTTGCAAATTCTTAAAGTGGCAAGGGACTTAATATTTTTATTTCCTTACAAAGTTTATACAGGAAAATATCTGCTTTTCTAACAACATCTAAACTTCCATTTATGGGGGAGGAGGATGCAGTTACAAGGGAGAATGCATGCATAGCACACATGAGGTCCTGGGTTCAACCTTCAGCACTAACAACAATAATAATAATAAACTTCCATTAGAAAGGTAAGTGTCATGGGCTGGAGTGGTGGCTCAGTGGTAGAGCTCTTGTCTGGAACATGCTACAAGTACCCAAGTTCAAACCCCAGCACTACATACACAACTGTTACAAAAACAAAAAAACAGATGAAGAAATAAATGAAATTGACTCTCTCTCTCTCTTCTTTCTCTTTAAAAAGATACGTAAATGAGGCTGAAGAGGTGGCTTGGTGGTTATGGCGCTTGCCCAGCACGCTCAAGTACGTGAGTTCGAACTCCAGCACCATGTACAAAACTAAGTTTTGGAACAACAAAGGCCACATGAAAAGCTAAATAAAAATTGATTCTCTCTTTCTGTCTCTCACTGTCCCTCTCTAATAAAAAAAAAAAAAAAAAAAAGGTGTCAGTGCCACTAATCCCAACCTAAATCATTAGTAAAACTCCTACCCTCTTTCTTAGAAGGGCTTTAAATTCAGATAAGCAGCCCAGTTCAAGAAGGCACATCAAATGTATATTAGTGGTTACTACAAGGGAGGGAAGAAGAATGGAACCAGAAAAGGCAACAAAGGGCTATTACTTTCTTCCTTTTTTTTTTTTTTTAAAGGAAGGGGAAGATCTGAAGGGATAATGGATTACTTCTGAGATACAAAAGTATTTGTTGTATTCTCTGGACTATCCCATAGTAATTTAAGATTTTCAGAATTAGCCAGGGGCAGTGGAGCACTCCTGAAATCCTAGCAATTCCAGAGGCTGAAACAAATTTGAGGTCAGCCTGGGCAACTTAGACCCTGTCTCAAAAGAATGGAACGTAGCTCAGTGGTACAGAACTTGCCTAGCATCCACAAAACCCTAGGTTTGTTCCCTAACATCATTAAAAAAAAGAAAAAAGAAAGAAAGAAAAAAGAAAGATTTTTAGGGCTGGAGTGGCAATTGAAGCACTTGCCTGGCATGTGCAATGACCTGGGTTCAAAGCCCAGCACCACATACACAACCAAGTGTCAGAGAAACAAAGACCAGATGAAAAAATAAAAATTGATTCTCTCTCACACTTTCTCCCTCTTTAAAAAAAAAAAAAAAAAAAAAAAAAAAAAAAAAAAAAAAAAAAAAAAAAAAAAAAAAAAAAAAAAAAAAAAAAAAAAAAAAAAAAAAAAAAAAAAAAAAAAAAGATTTTTCAGAATTATTAAAACAAAAATAAACAAAACTCCACTCAAAGCTTTCTGGATTTTCATTAAACTATGTAGATAAATATCTATAATTATCCCTCACCAGACTTTACCACCAAAGTCTGCTTACAGAACACATGATCTATAATTACATCTATCTCTCCTGAGACACTGCAAAGGAACATAAACACCAGAACAAAAGAAACGAATTACTGACAGTAAATTGATACCCTTAACATTAAGACCACAGGTCTTGGGGCATCTGAAAAAGGAAAACTACAGTTGTGCATTCATTTCACAAAGAATACAGATGATGCTGCCTGTGGTAGACCATATATGAAGATGGCCAAATGGATGGACCAAACCCATAACAGTACTCTTCAAAGTCTCCCAAACCTAATACTCACTCCACAAGTCATTGGGGGAAAAAACTCAATTCATATATAAATCAAAACCAGTGAAGAAACAGCAAAGCATTAAGATCAAGAACTTCAAACCCTAAAAGTGCTAATTCTCCCAGACAGCTGGCAATACCCAAAATAAGCACCATAAGCATAAATCTGCACAGCACAAGTATAGAAAATGTTCAGTATACACAAATGCTCATCTGTGTTTCATGATAAACTACCTTCAAGGTTACCTGCTCCCATGAATAAATGTCCTCTCTATATTTTTCCCTACGACTACCAGCCTTGCACAATCCCACATACAAAATGCAGGGAAATCTTTATCTGTATTCACACTACATTGGTTCCCTTCTCCCAATCTTTTCTCCAGCCCACCCATCTTTACCTTTTTGCTTCTTCCAAATGACAAAGGTACTCATAAGCCACATTCTGACGTCTCCTTTCATCCATCTCCTCTGCAGTGAGTCTCTCATTATCCAGGACAGCTAAAACATGAAAGAAAGAATATAAATACCATGATTTGTAACCTTCCTCAATGATAAATGAATGCCACAGCCATCAAATTCCTGCTAGTCATCTTGAAGGTCTGGTGGATGTGTGGACTTTCCTACAAAGAGACCTATGTGACGGCACAGTGGGACATGCCTGTAATTCCTGCAGCTGGGGAGGCTGAGACTGGAAGATTTGCCATGTTCAAGGCCCACTTCAGCAACTTAGACCCTGTCTCAAAAAAAAAAAAAAAAAAAAAAAAAAAGGCTGGAGATGTAAGCTAGAGGTAAAGCACCCCTGGGTTAAATCTCCAGTACAAAAAAGAGGCAGGGTGCGGGGGCGGGAGGACTGTGGAAGTTGTGCGTGATGCCGCACACCTGTAATCCTAGCTACTCAGGAAGGCTGAAGTAGGAGGATCACAAATTTAAGGCCAGACTGAGCAATTGCACTAGATTCTGGTTCAAAGAAGGATTGCAGTGTCCAAGGCCTCAGTATGTCAAAAAGTGAGAGAGGGAGAGAGATGGGTGGGGGACACCTATGGGGTCTCAACTATACCCATCTTGCCCTTTATTAAAAATGTACAGTGGGTTGGGGATTTAGCTCAGTGGGAGAGCGCGTGCTTAGCACGCACAAGGCCCCAAGTTCGGTCCTCAGCCCTGAAAAAAAAAAAAGTGCCGTAATGGTGCTGGAGCTATGGCTCATCAGTATTGCGCTTGTGTGAGGACCTGGGTTCAAACCCCAGCACCACATATACAACTAAGTGTCAGAGCAACGAAAACCAATGGAAAACTAAATAAAGCTGATTCTGTGTTTCTCTCTCTCACTCTCCCTCTCTTTAAAAAAATGTACAGTAATATGAACATGTACTAAATTTTATTGCAACCTTTAAAAATACAAACTTGAGATTTGAGCCTGCATTTGTCCTTGTGTCAGAACTCTTTCTAATTACAGATTTTATCATGTTTCCTTTTATTAATAACCAAAGCCAACAGTTATTCAGAACTAAGTAATAGTAATTGTGCTAAGCATTTTACATGCATTCTCTCCCAGAAGCCCACAACAATCCTCTGATTATTGGTTCCTACTTTACAGATGAGGAAATTGAGAGCTCAGCCCCAGGGCTAATTAAGAGGAGGGGCCTGGATTCAAATATAGACAGACTTCAACATCTAAGGGCTTAACCTTGAAGCTATTCACTAGCACCCAAGGTATTAAATTCCTAACTCCTTGGGAAGATAATCAACACCTTTTCCAGTCTGGCCTCAAATACTTTTGGAAACTTTTACCCCTTCCTCTCATCAATGTGCACGCCACACCACTCAGTTCCCAACACACAGTGTCCCTGTACTCTTCCACACCTTAGTTGGAGTCTTGTCTCTTGCCCCACCTACCTTGTCAAACTTCTCTGCACATCCTCCAAGACTCTTCAAATGTCACCACTAGTTCACAAAGACTTCCCCAAACCCCTTCTCCTCGTCCACATCGAATCTTTTATCTTTATTGTATCTTATTATCATTAGCTTGTACACCTGTCTCTCTGATGAAAGAATTCTTTGAAGGCAGGGCCTGGTCTTCCTCATCCCTAATTTCACAAACGTGATGCTACATATAACTGTTGATGAATGCAATTGTCCTTTTTAATAAGACCATTATTCCCAGAATGTAAAATAAAATCGAAAACCTCGAGACCCCAAACGACTCTCCAATAGGCCATGGTAACCACCCACCCGCAGTTCATTGATGTCCCAGAAAATAAGGAAGTCAGAGGTTTTCGGTGGCTTTTTTTTTTTTTTCTTTAACTTTTGAAATACTTACAAGGGAACTATGCCCGAGAAAGCTGAAGTGACTTGCCCAGGACCGCACCTCGCCTAGCCTGGGGCCAGGCAGGTCTGGACCCTGGGTCTACCTCTCAGGCATCACTCGGGGCAGGACCTTTCCAAGAAGCCAGAGCTGAGCCCCGGTCTCCAGTCCCGGGACACGCCCTGCCTCGTCCTCCTGCCACCTCACCCCAGACCATCTCCCCCAATCTCGGCGGCGAGAAGCGCTGGGTGGGGCTCCTGCAGCAACGGGTGCTGAGGCGGCGAGGCCTCTGGAGTCCTACCGTCCTCGGAGCCGGAGAGAGCGCGGGCCCCGGCCTCCCGCCCTCCACCCAGCCGGGCCGGCTCTTCCGGGTCCGTGAGGCCCGCAGCCGCCCTGCCCCACCCGCCGAGCCGAGCCACGCCACGGAGAAAACTGCGCCTGGAAGGCAGCGAGCCCAGCCCCAATCCCCCACGCAGCGGAGCCCCGCACTCACAGCCATAGTGCGGCCGGGCCACGCCCAGTCCATCAACCTCCTCCGCGGCTGACATGGCGGCGGAGCCCGGGTCTCTGCTAAGCAATCGGTGAGACCTTGAAGACAGTGCGGGCGGCAGCTGCAGCTCCTGCCGAGTGCGCGGGCTGTCGGGGACCTGAGGCCTCGCCCCGCGCTGAGCCCCGCCCCTCATGCCCCGCCCCTCCGCGCTGCCCAGAGCTGGTGGGGAGGCGTGGTGTCTCTAGGCCACGCCTATGCCTCCGCCCCCTCGTCTCGACCCTCCCCCACTGTGAGCAGCATCCTCAGCCGGCGGAAGGAAGGAGGCGGAGCCCGCCCGCCGGGGCCCGCGTTCCGTTGGGCTCTGCCTGGAAGGCTGCCCTGGTCTGCAGCCCCGCCCAGCCGGCCACCGCCCTATCCGCAACTATACTGAAAGACCTGGATGTCAGCGACTTGAAACCCGTGGGTCGCCTCCCTCGCCTTGCCAGCTAAATTAATCTCCGCTGCAACAATTATCAGGGAAGTCATCTTTACAGATGGCCCAGGGTGTTCTTGTCGGACACAAGCAGGACCCAAACTGCCATAAAGGATTTCCAGCCCCAGTCTCGGCACAGTCTGTCAATCTGGTCTCAGTCGGCCCAGATTCGCCAGTAGTCGCCAGAGGAGGACTGTTCAGTCTCTCAAGTATTTGAAACGTTGATTCTAAAGCAGAACCCTATTTATCCAAATTTTCTTCATATAGATTCCCTGTCTTTGTTCTTGGAAAGTTCCTTGGCTGGGGCAGGAGGGAGGGCCTCTGCGCTACTGGGGATCCCCTGCTCATTGTGATCCGCCCTGAAAGCATTGTATTCGAGGGAATTCTGTCCTCAGCCCTTTTCTGATTCTTTTTCTCCATTTTGCCCTTTCTCAGTAACTTTACTCACCTTAAAGTGCTGATAACGTCTACAAATCTATTGACAGACCAGACTGTCTGGAAGCCCCTCAGTATATTCAGCTCTCTAATGAGCACTGTTACCTGTTTATCCCACAGACACTTCAAATTCCATGTGTCAAATATTGACCCTACTTTTGCAATATTCCCTATTTATGGAAGTACTCAATTCCAAGTGGGACACACCCAACGTGTGTTATTTCTAAAGTGTCTAGCTTTTGTCTCTGTTCCACTCTTATTACACTGTTTAAATTATCATCATCTCTATTCTGCTAACCAGACCCTCACAGTTATCACGGTGTTCTTTCCAAAGAGCACATGCAGGGGCTGGAGCGGTGGCTCAGTGGTTTCGGTGCTTGCCTGGCAAGCATGAGGACCCGGGTTCAAACCCCAGCACCACTTATGCAACTAAGTGTTGGAGCAACTAAGGCCATGTGAAAAACTAAATAAAGTTGTTTCTCTCTTTCTCTGTCTCTCTCACTGTCCCTCTCTCTTAAAAAAAAAAAAAATAGAGCAAATGCAATGTGTTCATCTTTCGAATCTATATATTTTTTCTATTACTTCCTTCACAATTTGGTCCAAGTTCCTTAGCATCCTAAATAAACCTCTTTTCAAACTAACTAGACTTTTTATTCCAGCCGTTTTCAATTTGTTCACTCTTCTTCAAATTTTGTTGTCAATGTTCTAAGGATCCAGCCCATGACTTCACACATGCCAGGCAAGCACTCTACCACTAACCAATATTACAGTCCTCAAACTATTAAAGTGAAATAGTTGAAAACCTATACAAACAAAACATCCCCTTAGAAAAATGAGCAAGGGTTTAATTTATCATAGTTACAAAATCAAAAGCTATTTCCTTCTTAAGGTTTTTTGTTTTGTTTTTGAGTATATTGTTAGTTATTTTGTTTATTTTTGAGATGGGGTCTTGCTGGCCTTGACCTGTTGGACTCTAGACAGGCCCGTTAGCATCTGGAGCACCTGGGAATACAAGCACATGCCACTGAGCCTAGAGCATGTTTCTTAAAAGCTTTTAAATTAAGCTTACGAGTTTTATTATTATAAGTCTAAGACTTTTTAACCAATCACTTTAGAAACCAAATAATTTTCTATCCCATTTACTAACTTAATTCAGCATCATCAAACATTTAAAATTGTCTATATACTGAATATATTAAATTTTCCTTTTAATTCCTTCACTTGTCTGACCTAAAACCTTTTAAAAGTTTTGTAATCATTATAAATCAAATATACTTACCAATATAATGAACCTAGCCAGGCAAGGTAGCACATGCCTATAATTAAGGCAAATTGGGATGCCATGGTAGAAGATCTCAAATTCGAGGCTACCCTAAGCAAATTAGTGAGACTCTGTCTTGACATAAAAAATAAATAAGGGGGCTGGAGCGGTGGCTCAGCCGTTTAGGTGCGGGTTCAAACCCCAGCACCACATACACAACTAAGTGTTGCAGCAATTAAGGCCATTTGAAAAACTAAAGTTGTTTCTCTCTGTCTTTCTCACTGTCCCTCCCTCTTTAAAAAAATAAATAAATAAGTTTGGAGATGTAGCTCAGTGGTAAAACACCACTGGGTTCAATTCTCAGTAGGGGAAAAAATATATATATATATAATCAAATATGTTGAAGTTCTCTTATATGGTCCACTTAGATACATAGTAAGCTAAGTAGTTTCTCTCAAAAACATAAGTCTAGCGAGGTGCAGAGGCTCACACCTGTAATCCCAGTGGCTCAGGAGGTTGAGGCATGAGGATCGCCAGTTCAAAGCCAGCCTCAGCAAATTAGCAAGGCCTAAGCAATTTAGCAAGACCCTGTCTCAAAGTAAAAAATAAAAATGTCTGGAGATGTGGCTCAGGGGTTAAATCGCCCCTGGGTTCAATCCCTGCTTAAAAAAAAAAAATCCTTAATGTAAAACTATGTACTTGCCAGGAGTGGTGGCAGCATACACCTGTAATCCCAGTGGCTCAGGAGGCTGAGGCAGGAGGTTTGAAAATTTAAAGCCAGCCTCAGCAACTTAGCAAGGACCTGTCTCTAAATTAAAAAAATAAAAAGCAGACTAAGGATGTGGTTCAGTAGTTAAGTGCTGCCAGGTTCAATCTCCAGTATCAAAAAATATAATAAGGGCTGGAGTGGTGGCTCAGCAGTTACGGCACTTGCCTGGCATGTGGAAGTATGTGAGTTCAAACCCCAGCACCACGTACCCAGGGAAGTCTCAGAGCAACGAAAGCCATGTGAAAAACTAAATAAAAATTGATTCTCTCTGTCTCTCTCTCTCACTGTCCCCTCTTTCTTTTAAAAAAAAAAATAATAATAATAATAAAATTGTGTACTTAAAATAGGCATTACAGATCTAGGGATATAACTTAGTTGTAGTACACTTGCTTAGCATGCCGGGGCCTAGGTTCAGTCGCTAGTACCACAAAACATAAAGTAAAAGCCCAGAACAGTCATACACACTTGTCATCCCAGCTACTTGGGAGACTGAGACAGGAAAATAGAAGCCAGCCTGGTCAACTTAACCAGACCCTGGCTCAAAATTTAAAAAATTAAAAAGGGCTGAGGATATAACTCAGTGGCAGAGTATTTGCCTAGCATGTGCTAGGCCTGGGTTCAATTTTCAGTAACACACATGCACACACACACAAAGTGAAACATGCTCATATTTCATCTTAACCACAACATATTTTTTAACACAGAATTTATACTTTTTTATTTCTAAAGAGAGAGGAGAGGACTGGAGCAGTGGCTCAGCGGTTACAGTGCTTGCCTGGCATCTGTGAGGATCCAGGTTTGAACCCCAGTACACAATGAAATGTTGAAGCAAGGGGCTGGAGTGGTGGCTCAGTGGTTTTGGTGCTTGCCTGGCAATCACGAGGACCCGGGTTCAAACACCAGCACCACATACACAACTAAGTGTTGGAACAATGAAGGCCATGTGAAAAACTAAATAAAGTTGTTTCTCTCTTTCTCTCTCTCTCACTGTCCCTCTTTCTTTAAAAAAAAAAAAAAGAAATGTTGAAGCAACAAAAGTCACACAAAAAAAATAAATAAAATTGATTCTCTCTCATTGTGTACGTGGTGCTGGGGTTTGAACCTGGGTCCTCACACATGCCAGATGATCATCGTAACTGCTAAGCCACCACTCCAGCTCAACCCCAATATATTAATCCAATATATTTTCACTCCAGGTTTTTCTGTACAGTTAGTTTCCCTAAACTAAAAATCACAGATATGCTAAGAAAAATAGTTACCAATCCAGTTAACTAAAATAGTTTTTGTTTTGGTGATGGGGACTTGTGAGAAATAGGAAGTCTGATGTTCCATTTTCAGAATGTAGTCTTTTTTTTTTTCAGGGCTGAGGACCAAACTCAGGGCCTTGCTCGTGCCCCTCAGAATGTAGTCTTAACTTAAGGTTTGAATACAAACCTTAAGTTCCCATCTTAGATTGGGAACCGTGTAGTCAGAGATACTCCATTTTTAAACTCATTATCAGATATTCCATTACACTCTAGCTCTTTTCTGTACCTGCCCCAAATTTATATTAGCAGTTCACACAGATTAAACCCTTGAGTTCCTCCAATCAGAGTGAAGGGTAGGATTGCATTAGATTGGAGATATAAGCAGGAATACCACCCACCCAAGTATGTGTGCTTTAGAATCCCCCTTGGAAGCCCACCCTCCCATGGGAGTAAAGTCTGTCTAGTTTACCCACCTCCAGGCACCATATGTTTGTTCTATCGCATGCCCAGTATTTCTTTTTTAGGACAGAGAGAGAGAAAGAGAGAAAGAAAGAGAGAATCAATTTTATTTAGCTTTTCATGTGGCTTTCGTTGCTCTGACACTTAGTTGTGTAAGTAGTGCTAGGGTTTGAACTCACATACTCATGCATGCCAGGCAAGCACCGTAACCGCTGAGCCACCACTCCAGCCTCAGGCTCAGTATTTCTAACAGGACTGAACCCAGGGCATAAAGAGCACTCAGCAAGCATTCTCACTCCTTCACTGAGCAACACTCCCAGATCGCTAAAATTACTTGTGATCAGAGATCTCCACTAGACACAAGTCTTAGAGCTGCAAAGTTTGAGAAGCTTTCTTTTTTCTTTTCTTTTTTTTTGGGGGGGGGGGTTGTTACTGATTGAACCTAGGCATGCTTCACTATTGAGCTACATCTCCACCCCTTTTTATTTTGAGATGGTCTGGCTAAATTGGGAGGAGGCTGGCCTGTAACTTGCAATCCACCTGCCTGGATCTCCCCAGACACTGTAGTTACAGCTGTGAGCCACCACTCCCAGTCTAGTGCCATTCTTTTTTTTTTTTTTTTTTTTTTTAAGAAAAAGAGAGAGGGAGGGGAAAATAGGGAATCAATTTTATTTATTTTTTCCTCTGGTTTTCGTTGCCCCAACACTTAGTTGTGTATGTGGTGCTGGGGTTTGAACCTGGATCCTCGTGCATTCCAGGCAAGCACTGTAACCACGGAGCCACCCCTCCAGCCCCTACAGCCATTCTTTTCACTGTGCCAGCTGTTATTTTGAGTTCCTCTTTATGTCATGGGCTTCATTTTTTTCTTTTTTTTAAATTGGTGCATTGCAGTTGTACATAATGATGTGATTTGCTGTCACATGTTCATACATGCACACAATACAATAATATAATTTGGCCACCATCCCCCCAGCACTACTCCACTTCCCTCTTCCCATCCTCTGGTTCCTTGCCTCTCTTTCTGGGGCATATATTTATCCTAATTTAGCCAAATATAGTAGCATAATTCTTATAGCTATTAAGAATATTTTTATATATATAACAATAGTCTATAAATGACATACTTATAAAAGCTTGGAGTATACCTTGTTTTAACTCAGTTCTAGCATTTCCTCTTCCCTTCCCTTCCTCCACTCTGTGTCATAAACTTTAAAACTCATTGCCTCATCCTCTGACTACTGTCTCTAAACTTTCTGACAGTCTATTGTCAGAAACACGTGAGGTGTGTTTGTCTATTTATCAAGTTTTTACAATGAGAAAAACTATTTTTTCAGTAAACAGAAATATTAATAAAAGTTGGTAGATATGAAATTAATCAGTAAAAAAAAAAGTGAATGTCAAAATTTCGAGCTGTATGGTCATTTTTGGAAATCAAATTGGCTCATGACCTCAAGGAATTTATAAACTGGTGGGAGTGGAGCAATATTAACAGAATAGTTTGAGATAAGCACCATAATAGAGATTTCCCTTGGCTTGGAATACACTTTTTTAGCTTCTTATCTGCCTGGGAAACTCCTACACAACTTCCCAGACTCAACTCAAATGTCACCTTGTCATCCAGACAAAATTAATCACTTCCTCATGTATTTCCCAGTAGACTTTAAAAATAAGTCCCAAGTTTTTTCACATTTAAATGCTTCTGAAATCAGGATAGGCCCTCTTACAATCAATATTTTAAAAACTTTGCCAGCTACCACTTAGAAAAGTAGATAAAAAAAGTAATAAAATTGATGGGTTTGGTAGTACATACCTATAATCCCAGATATTCAGAAGACTGAGGCATGAAGATCCCAAGTTTGATGCCAGCCCAGGTAATTTATAGAGGCCCTGTCTAAAAAAATTAGTTAATTAATTTAAAAGGAGCTGGGGGGCTGGAGCGGTGGCTCAGTGATTACGGTGCTTACCTGGCATGCTTGAGGACGTGCGTACAAACCCCAGCAATAGGTACACAACAAGGTGTTGGAACAATGAAAGTCACATGAAAAACTAAATGAAACTGATTCTTTCTCTCTCTTATTGTCCCTCTCTCTTTTTTTTTTTTTTCAGAGCTGAGGACTGAACTCGGGGTCTTGCGCATGCTAGGCAAGCGCTCTGCCACTGAGCTAAATCCCCAACCCCTGTCCCTCTCTCTTTAAAAGAAAAAAAAAGGGAGTTGGGAATGTAGTTCAGTAGTAGAGTGCTTGCCTAGCATGTGTAAGGCCTTGGGTTCAATTCCCAAAACTGTCAAAAAAAAAGTAACTTCATTGCCATTGCTTGCAAATGTGTGAATTTAACTAATTTCTCAGACTTAGAGAAAAATTCACAGTTAGAATTGATATCATCTTCACATTTTAGGAGTAACTTAACTGAAATATAGTTAGATTCTTCACAGAAATTTTGGCTGGCTGACCTATAATCCCAGCAACTTGGGAAGCTGAGGCAGGAGGATCGTGAGTTTGCAGCCAACCTCAGCGACTGAGTGAGACCCTAAGCAATTTAGCAATTTTAAAGGGCTGGCTGGGTAGGGGGGCAGGGCTGGAGCAGCAGGACAGTGGTTAGAGTGCTTGCCTGGCATTCATGAGGACCCAGGTTCAAACCCCAGCATCACATACACAACTGAGAAACACAGGCCAAATGAAAAATAAAAAAATAATTTTTTCTGCCTTTTTTTCATTTTATTTTTTTTAAAGAGAGGGACAGTGAGAGAGAGAGAAAGAAAGAGAGAATCAATTTTATTATTAATTTCTCATGTGGCCTTCGTTGCTTTGACACTTCATTGTGTACATAGTACTACAGTTCAAACCCAAGTTCTCATGCATACCAGGCAAGTGCCATAACCACTGAGCCACCGCTACAGCCCCCTTTTTCTGACTCTCTCTCTGTCTCCCTTTCTCTTCAAAAAAAAAGAAAGAAAGAAAGAAAGAAAAAAGGCTAGGATGTTGCTCAGTGGTTAAGTGTCCCTAGGTTCAATCCCTGGCACCAAAAAATTAAAGCAAAAGAAAAAAAAAAAAAAAAAAACTTTGGCTGCAACTTTAGAGAAGAGGCTGATAAAGAATTCCAGTGATAAATATATGTTATTGTCAATCAAGTTTTTTTTTTTAAAGATGGAAAGAGTGAGAGAGAGAGAGAGAATCAATTTTACTTATTTTTCCATCCAGCCTTTGTTTCTCTGACACCTAGTTGTATATGTGGTACTGGGGTTTGTGGTGCTGGGGTTTAAACCTAGGTCCTTGCTTATTACAGGCAAGCACTCCAAACACTGAGCCACCACTCCAGCCCTTCAATCAAGTTTTTTCTTGTTGCTTTGGGGTTTTTTGGGTTTTTTGTTTTTTTTTTGTTTTTTTCTGGTACCAGGGATTAAACCCAGCGGTGCTTAACCACCAAGCCACATATCCAGTCCTTTATTCTTTATTTTTTATTTTGAAAAAGGGTCCCCTAAAGTTGACCTCAAACTTGCAATCTTCCTGCCTTAGTCTCCCTAGAGTCACTGGGATTAGAGGCACACACCACTATCCCCAGATCTTTGTTTCTGATACTGGGGACTGAATCCAGGGGTATTTCACCATTGAGCTACATCCCCAGTCCTTATTTTTTATTTTGAGTCAGGGTCGCCCCAAAGTACTCAGGCTGGCCTTGAAGTTGCATGCCTCCTGCCTCAGCCTTGGAAATCATTGGGATTACCGACATATATACCTCCTCACCTAGTCATTTTTTTTATCAGTTTTTTTTTTCAAGATAGAGGGCAGTGAGAGAGAGAGAGAGAGAAACATAGAAACAATTTTTATTTAGTTTTTCACGTGGCTTTCGTTGCTCTGAGACTTCGTTGTGTACATCTAGCATACTCACACAAGCGGGGCAAGCACTGTAACTGCCTGCAGAGCCACCGCTCCACCTCCCACCTAGCCATTTTTTGACTGCACTTTTTTTTAACTTTTTTTTTTTTTAAGAGAGAGGGACAGTGAGAGAGAGAGAGGAGAGAATCAATTTTACTTAATTTTCACGTGGCCCTCATCGCTCCGACACTTCATTGTGTACGTGGTGCTAGTACACAATGAACCAGTGTCCTTGCCCATGCCAGGCAAGCACCATAACCACTGAGCCAGCGCTCCAGCCACTTTGCTGCACTTTTAAGTATTATCCCATCATACTCCTTGTTTAAAGAAAACCTGTTTTGCCTTGTTCTTCAAGTATTCGGATATTCGGAACCTCATGGCTCTGACACAACTCCTGCTGGCTATTCTAACTATAGATGCTTCTTCAATGCTTGATGTTTTTTCAAAAAGGAACAAAAAATTTTAAATATCTGTTTATAATCATAACCATTTGCTCACTGCTTACCATGTTCCAGAAGACGCTACTGCTTTAGATATACTGTCTCAAAATAACTTTATAAAGAAAGTAAGATTATCCTCATTTGGCACAAAATAGGTATTTTGCTCAAGATCATAGGATTCAGAGCTGAGAATCAAGCCTAGGTCTTTCTGATTCTAAAATCTCACTCAAATCATCATTCAACGTCACCTCCCTCCTGGTTTATGGACAGTTCATCAATAAGAGAATCAATTTTATTTATTTATTTAATCTGGTTTTTGTTTCTCTGAAACTTAGTTGCGTACATGGTGCTGGGGTTCAAACTCAGGTCCTCACAGATGTCAGGCAAGCACCCCAACTGCTGAACCACCTTTCTAGCCCCCAGGTTATCAATGAGAAGATGTCCATTCAGTTCTTACTCATTCTCTTCCCAGGTGCTTCTGGAAACTTCATCGAACATTTACAAATATTCATGTTCCAATCTAGAGACAACTAATGACAACCGAAAGCCAGAAGTTGTAGGAAGAATCCAGGAAGTCACCCAGAATGGAGCTGGGGCTTTGGTTTCCTGGTTGGGGTTAAAATAGGCCACAATGTTCTATTGCAGTCTCAAGACTAAAGATGAAGGTCAAATCTATGACCCATCAAGAGACATGGTTGGGAGCTGGAAGGTGGCTCAGTGGTTATAGCTCTTGCCTGGCATACATGAGTATGCTAGTTTGAACCCTTTCACCGCATATACAACAAAGTGTCTGAGCAATGAAAGCCACATGAAAGATTAATAAAATTGATTCTCTCTCTCTCTCACTGTCCCTCTCTTAAAAAAAAAAAAAAAAAGACATGATTGGGAATCATGAGCTCAGAAGGTAGTCAGACCAAAGCAGAAAGAAAAAGAGAGGTGGATTGGGGCAAGAAAAACCAGCCTCCAAGTTAGGATCAGGTCTGAAACAAACCTCCATGGCATGCATCTTAAACATCTACAGGAACAACAGGTCCTAAGTAACAGTAGCTAACTTGTAATGAGTGCCCTGAGACCCAGTTCTAAATCATCTCATTTGACCTTCATGATAAGTCTTTGAGATAGGACACTAGAATTCTCCAAGGATGAGACAACTAAGATTCAGAAAGGTTAACTAATTCTCCAAAGATCACACAACTAGTTAGTGAATTGGCCAGGATCCAAATTGCACTTGACCCGAAGTCCATGTATGTGAACACTATTCTTCTCCGATGTGCCACTTCCATCCGGGCAGTGGCTACCTAGAAAGCCAAGTTGAAAGAGTTGAGAAGCCATATCAGCCAAAGAATGTGATGGGCACAAAGATATCAAAGCACTTTCTAGGAGCTTTCAGACATCAAGAGACAGATCTGGGAGCACAGATAAGAGAACAGTTGATGCTATAATCCAGCAACTCGGGAAGCTGAGGCAGGAGGATCACAGGTGTTAGGCCAGCTTCAGCAAGTTAGCAAGACCCTGTCTCAAAATAAAAAAATAAAAAGGGCTGGGGGTGTAGCTCAGTGGTAGAAACCACTGTGTTCAATCCCCAGTACCAAAATGAAAAGGCAAGACAGAAAAAGAGAGAGGAGTGCAGTTGATTTTCAGTGGAGCATAAAAGATTTCCTAGAAGAAGTATTATTTAAACAAGGCCTCCAGGGATGACCAGAGGAAAGGGTAAGAAAGGGCACAATTGGGGAAACAGTGTAAACAAAGCCAGGAAGTCATGAAGATGTATTGTGTGTGGGTGTGTGCACGTGGGATTGTGCCTTGCTCGCTGTCTGGCTCCCTTCACTCCAGCCTTCTCAAAGAGCGGAAATCAAACAACACTTCCAAAAGTGCAAGTGGAGCCCTTCTGGAAAGATGCCCATCCCGTAGAGGATAGGGCCTCCTCCTTTCTCGGTAGCCTGGGTTGCTGCATGGAGAATGGGTGGACACTTGGGGTGAGAGAGATTATGAATAGCTTCTTCCTTTTTTACTCCTTATTCCACCACCCCCCCTTTTTGTTTTTTTTTTGCCATGAAACAAGTCTTCAGGAATTTTTTATTTTTATTTTATTTTATTAGAAGTATATGGAGATACAATTGAGGGGGAAAATTATCAAACCATCAGTAACCAATGTATATATACTTTGTTATCCAGGGGAAATACCAAAACATGGATGACCGCCTAGGGTTTCACCTGTTGCAGTTTCCCCCAGAAGAACTCATGTGTTAAATGGGTATCTCGTGGAGGAATGACATTGGCTGAGAGTGACATCCCTGTGGAATGCCACTTTCCAGGAAGGGAGTAAAGAAAGATCTTACTGCCCCTCTGTCACGAGATTACAGACAACCAACTGGGGACATTTCTATCACCACTAATATTGCCAGAGTAGGGCAATGTAGAATACTGAAGGACTTTGTTCGCCATTAAGTTATGTAAATACTAACACAGGGAAAAAAAAACATAAAAAAGGCGGGGGGAAGAAACACTGCTGATAGCAACATTCATTTTTTTTTTTTTTAAGAGAGAGGGACAATGAGAGAGAGAAAAAAAGAGAATCAATTTTATTTAGTTTTTCATGTGGCTTTCATTGCTCTGACACTTCATTGTGTATGTGGTGCTGGGGTTCAAACCTGCATCCTCGCATATGCCAGGCAAGTGCCATAACTGCTGAGCCACCACTCCAGCCTAACATTTAGCCTTAAGATTCAGTCAGTTAGCCTGGTACGCTGGTGCATGTCTGGTAATCCTAAGGACTCTGGAGGCTGAGGCAGGACGATTATGAGTTTGAGGACAGCCTGGGCAACTTAGCGAGAACCTGTCTCAAAATAATAAATAAAAAGGGCTGGGGATGTAACTCAGGGGTCAAGTGACCCTGGGTTCAACCCACAGTTTTGCAAAATAATTATAGTAATAATAATAATAGGAGGAGGAAGAGGAAGAAGCCGCCAGTCAGTTAACTGACATATGTCCAACCTGATAGGAAAATGGCCAGATTGTAACCAACTCCTCATGGTGCAGAGCTCTCTGGATCATACTATCAAACACACTGTTCAATTCAGTGGAATCATTGGCAACACATCTTAGCATCAGACTGTTTTATATGGCAGAATTCACACATGAAGATTAAAGAAAGCCTTATTTTAAGATCACATTTTGTGGGGCTAGAGCAGTGGTTGCAGTGGTTACAGTGCTTGCCTGGCATGCACGAGTATGCGGATTCAAACCCTAGCACCACGGATACAACAAAGCATCTGAGCAAAGAAAGCCACATGAAAAACTAAATAAAATTAATCGTCTTTCTCTCTCTCTCTCTCTCTCTCACTGTCCCTCTCTCTTTAAAAAAAAAAAATCACACTTCTTATTTGTCAACTCCATGGAGCACCAACTGGCCTAAGAGATACTTTCTTTAGGAAGTCTTCTTTGACTCCCAAAATAGTCCTTCTCTGGCTCCCTTATATTTCTTTTTACTGAAACTATGTGTCTGCATATCTGTCTCTTTTAACCATTCTATGTTCTCAAGAGAATTATCATGTTCATACCTGTATCCCCAGAACTCTGAACAGGACCTACATGTACTAGATAAGGATCTATCTATCTATCTATCTAATATATATCTATACGTACATATATATTGAGTGTTTTCAAAATTAAAGTGAAATAATTGGAGAAATACAACATGGGGTTGGATCTGTATTCACATATTCTATATATGATATGCCTTAACTCCAAAGAGCGAGGATAAGCTGTACTAGTACCTAGATTCAGGGATTAAGTCTAAGGTAGCATGCTTCATGTTACCTTCAGTTGAACCCAAGTTACCTGGACATACATGACAGATTCATTGTAAAAGCCCTGTTCAGTAATAAAACCTTGAACATCTCTTGAATGTCTCTTTCTCT
>PVKS010004427.1:0-93413 GCA_004027875.1 Aplodontia rufa | reverse complement strand
TTCAGTGCGCTGTCTTAATATGCAGAAGAAAAACTGTTTCCTGGGATGGCTGTTAAACTTCTACAGGGAAAGAAAGGAAGCAGGAGATCAGAAGCTTAACATTTCATTTGGATTCGCCTTTGAAAAGTCCACAGGCCTTAAAGTTGTATTCTAGCACTTGTCCACTGGGTGGCACCAATCCGCTGTTTAAAGAAAACTAGCCGTGGGCGGGAGGACCCAGCGTCTTTCTTCGTCTGCGCCCTCCTACAGGCATCCCGCAGAGCCAAACACATTCCTTCCACCAGGGGACAGTGGCCCAAATAACTCCTAAGTAGGGTGCTAAGGCGATTTTGCCACTGAATGCCAGAGGTTTTAAGCACTCCACAGGGGCTTAAAAAGGCTTCCGCAGAGGTGATGAGAACTTCGAGAGAAATGTTCATAGTCCTGGTTAACTTGTATATCAAAATATTTTTTTAAAACCCTGGTTTAAAAAAAAAATGTGTTCTTACGGAAAGAATAAAGCAGAGATTTGGTTGTGCCACTCAGCGTCCTTTAGTCCCTGGTTTTCCACTTCCAACAAATTCCATACTCTGCAGCTTGAACAAACCTCGTTGCTGGTATCCAGGTCCTCTGCTCACCTGCCAGTCCCCACCATTCACCACCCCAGCCGGCCAACTGGACTTCTCTGATTTCTCAGAGGCTGTTTCTTCTCCTTGGTAGATACTTTCTATGCCTGGCAAATGCTCACATCCTTCCAGATTCAACCGCAGCTCAAGCTAAGTAACGCCCCTTGAGGGTTGCCCCATCGCCTTGATCACTGACCATGATCAGTGTAGGAATTCATTTCATTTTTGCCTCAGTCCGAGAAGACTCTTAAAACTTTGCTGTATATTAACGTATGATGAGGGGTATTTTCAAGTCACATGCAGCAAATATGGTTTGATACAATTATTTGGGGAAAAATATAAAATATGAGTTCAACATAGGTTTTTTTCTGGGTAAATGCAATTACGCATGTTTTCTGTTTCTGGTTTTTTTGCGTTTTGTATAGTTTCTGAACTTTTATTTTTAATAAATTATTTTCTCAGCAAACAAGTTTTAGTAATTTGAGAGCAATGAAAAGGGAATTAGGCTGAGACTCCAACTTGAACTCATATTTGATTTTAGAACTGAAGTTATAATGACCTTTGCCTAGATTTTCTGGGGATGGTGAGGGTGGAGGCATTTTATCTTTGCATGAGATATTAACTTCTTCAATCTGTATAAGCTCTTTTTAAATTGAAACTGTTCTTCATGTGTTAGCTATTGCAAGAAGTCTTTTGATATATACAGCCAGACTTCCCCAAACTTTATGAGTCAGCTGTTAACTCTTATTTCTCAGCTACCTACTTTTATAACTGGTAGTTAGCGTAGGGCAGGGAATAAATGGTCAAAAGAAATAAGATCATTTATTCTAGGTCACATGAATAATTTCTGACCCATTCAAGACTACAAAGAAACCAACTCCAACTCCTATGTTACAACAGTATACCATTGTGCATTTTAGCAATCTAATTTTTAAATGAAATACATATAGAACAAATTCGAAATTTACTAGGTATTGGGCATCAAGCCAGCATAGCAATTTTAATAGGTTAACTTTAAGCATTATAAAACAGGCTCTGAAAAACTGACATCACCATTGTAGACGCAGACTGCTGCTCAGGAGGGGAGGAGGCATGGACATTATCTACTCCAACACCTTCAATGCAGAGATGAGGAAACTCAGATTGTCAGAGAGCAAGTGTCTTCCAAGCAGTGGCCCAACTGATGGGGCAGAGCCAGGACTTCTGGCCTGGGGACTCTATTGATCTGAAAGAGGCAATTTATATCAAGGATTTCCCAGACTTGGCTTGGTATGCTACCGGTAAAACCAGTGTCATGTGTTGGTGCCCCTTAGCCTAACTACTGTCAGGGCTCTCTAGGACTTTCCAGTTAAGTCCCAACAGCAGCATCTACTGCTCTCCCGGGGCTGGACTCACCAACCCAGCCTCATCCCTGCACTCCCCTCCCCCACTCCTCTGTGCACTTCTTTCTCACCCCCATGTGAAGCTAATTTACAGGTTTCCTAATTTACACATGAGGAGTTAGAGAACCAGAGTCACTTGCCCAAGTTCATCTAGCCTTAAGTATAAGAATAAGGATTTGAATCCAGATTTGGTTGGCTCAAAAAGCCAACAATCTGGGCACCACAGTAATCCCAGCAGCTCCAGAGACTGAGGCAAGAGGATAGCAAGTTCAAAGCAAGCCTCAGCAACTTAGTGAGGCCCTAAGCAACTCAGCCAGACCCTAAGTCTCAAAATAAAAAATTAAAAAGGGGAGAGAGCTGGGAATATGACAGTGGTTAAGCACCCCTGGGTTCAACCCTGGTGCTAATAAATGAATAAATAAAACAGACCAGCAACAACCAAAAAAACCCATGCTGTTCCCACTACTCAACTTGGTGGAGAGAGTACTAGTAGGAATAGTGTTTTAAAATATGTATCAGGAATAGAAGTGCTATTGAGATGCATGTCTTCTTTTAATTCACCAACTTTCTACTAATTCTAAGAAACAAGGAGAAAAGGAACATTCCAATAAAGAATTGACTGAGGAAGAAAGAGATCAAAGAGACAAAGAGTAGGAAGTGTCAAAGGGTCAGTAGGGATAAGGAGAGTGAGAAGCTTCGCATCATGGCCCTCCCTACTTAATAGTAGTCATTACAGATCCGATGGTTTAAAACAGGATAGTGAGAAGTAGACAGCATAATGCTAGACTTGGCCCTAAGAGAAGAGCAAATTGCTTCTCAGCTAACATGGCCCACATTCAATCTCCATCTCCATCTCCATCTCCGTTTCAAAGTAAATGGCACAGAAAGCAGGAGGGCCCAGGCCCTGAGCACCTTCCTAACTGCAGTTTCATCAACACATTTTAAAAGTTACACAAGGCTATGGCTGCTGAAAGTCAATGAAAGGGGTTTGGGGATTTAGCTCAGTGGCAGAGCGCTTGCCTAGCATGCGCAAGGCCCCGAGTTTGGTCCTCAGCCCTGAAAAAAAAAAAAGAAAATCAATGAAAGAAAAATGTTGAGGCCACCAGAAAAAGCAGTGCAGGGGTGTTGCTTTTCTTGCCCACCAGGTAGCAGCTCAGACTCAGGGTCCTCAGTTCTCAGCCCCCATGTAGGAACTTGGTTTCCTCTTTTCTCTCCTCAGGCCCAGGGTCCACTTAGCGAGAGAAAGACGTGGAGATGGCTTGCACAGAAGCATAGGATTGATACTTCTTCAGGGCTGGTTGTGGAGGGTTGGTGACACCAGAGTTTTGTAACTGGAAAGGTTAGCCTCTCTGCAGTAGAAGCCAGGTCAGGTCAGAAAGATGGCTTTCAATGGTGCCTTTCATCTCACTTTTCATTTCTCAAAGACTTAAAAATGTCTAGATTTACTCATATTATACCCATTCGTTTCTTGATTATGAGCTATTCTTTTCCCCTCTCCCAATAGTGGGTGGATTGGAAATGTTGATCATGTAAAAAAATCTCATTTCTTTCACAGGTCTTCCCCTTCCCTCCTTCATTCCAAAGAGCTATGCTGGTGCGGTCTATGCCAGGGCTTCACCCCATCCTCCCTGCCTTTAGGGCCCTTGCTCCTGCCAACACCCATCTCCCTCAGGCCATGTTTCCATGCTCAGAGTCACATAGACATTTTCCCTTTCCTTGACTCCAGATCTAATTCACTTGCAGAAAAAGCAAGTGCTTTGAACGGGGCAGTTTTCCTGGACGAGTGATGAGGAGAACAACTAAGAAATGTTAGTTGGCATTAGCAAGGGACGCTGTGGGGCTCGGCTGGTTTGAGATAATTCATTTTCGACAGACAGAGCAAGGATCAGCATGGTTCCTCCATGAGAAGCATAGTGACACTGTCTGGGGTCAAGGGCATCCCAGTAATGGGCCAGTATGGTCTTAGGGGCTGTAACATCAGAAGAGGTGGCTAAGGCATTTGATTATAAAAATCAAAACCACTGTTCTATCTTCTTAAGTTTGAAGGACTCAGAAGTCCTCGTGACAACACAGTTCCATGTAACCATTCCCGGCATGTAGCCCAGGAGGAGAAGGCTACTCTCTCTAAACCCTGCTGGTATCTTCAACAGCACTGCCTAGGAAGGTATGGCTGGAGATACAAAGAGGTTTAAACTGTTCCAAACATTTCCATCTCTTTCCAGATAAAGCTCAAGCAACTTCATGTGACCTTCATGATTTCAGGGCCTGCCTCCCTCCTGTTGGCAACCAAATACCCACCTGGCTTCTGTATGTTTCTGTACCCCTCTGCAAGGAGTGGGCAGAATACTACAGCTCACCCTTTCATTCCCTTCCATGCCCATGAAACTCACAAGCTACCTAGCAATTCCAAGGAAGGGCGCAGAACTCCAGCGTGAGGAAAGAGAAAGAGAAGCCCATTAGCTGGTTGTTAAGAACGTGTCCTAGCAGCTAGCCCTCCCTCAGACAGGGGCACAGCGCATGGCAAGGGAGACCTAGGACAAATATCAGGCTATCTGCTGTAGGGAAACCCCTAGAAAAACAAAGAAGGAGGAGGAAAAAGTTAAGAAAAGCAAGCAAAACATCCCAAACAACACTTCAGCCAGTTGCCTGTGGGGAAGCTGGAACGGGTGAAGATAGAGATGGTTGGTGGGCAGCTCTCGCCTGACCTTGGGGTGCAGAAAGACTCTGTCATAGGACCACAGCTGTCCAAATGAGGCTGACTCCCACTTCCTGTGGAGAGGGTTTCTCCTCTCACTTTCTAGAATCCAAATACTTGCATGTATCAGAGGGAGTAACATTGGCCTTTTTTCCAAATACCTTGATAATTCCAGGAACAGGGATCTTCCCGCCCCCAACTCTTGTGGATATACAGGTAACCCTGCAGGTGGGGCCTCCTGGGCAGGGCTTTCTATGGAGCCCTCAGGTCTATCTGTGCATGTGAGGGCGCAACCTTGGCCACTGTGAATGTTCTGGGCCATTCCAAGCTGCTTCCCAGGATCCTGTGGGGGGAATGCTATAAATGGGGAACTCTGTGAGCTGCCATTGAGAATTTTCATGTTCCACCTTCCCCTGGACTCAGAGTTCTTCACTGTGGCCCTGGGGGACTTTGAGACAAGGAGCATATACTCCTCTGCAGTGTTCAAGAGGGCAGGACTTCTTAGCTGGAAGCTTCTGTTCAGAGGAGGTCAAATTGTTCAGCAAGTAAAGAGCACATTCCTTGGGCAAGGGTCAGGCAAAAAGCCTAAACACTATTTACAAAACTATTTTCGTAATGTAGTTGTCTGTTTAACAGGAACTGAGAAGGAATTCCAGTAGGAGACTGACTCTAGTGACACTAAATTATTTTTGAAACAAGACTTTATACGTGTGTGTGTGTGTGTGTGTAATAAATAAAGTAGTAGCAGGCTACAAAAGAGAGTGAATGAGATGGTGCAACAGTAACAGAACCGTAATTATAAACACAAGTGTCTTGAACTCCTTGCGGAGAACTACCATTCCCTGCACTTTTTGTGTGTGACAGGGTCTGTGCTCAGTGCCATATACTCATTATTCTAGTCAATTCTTACAGTGGTCCTGTGTGGTAAGTGGTCTTATCCTCATTCCAGAGAGAGGGAACAGAAGGTAAGTACTTTGGCCAAGGTCACATAAGTAATAATCAGAGTTGCCAGGACTGAAACTTGCCAATCTGTCCTCTAATTGGTCTGCTCTGTCCCAAGGTACTATGCGAACGTATCTTCATTCATATCTTCACGTGCTTTCCATTGGTCTCTGAGCCACCAGCCTCACAACACTCACATTGGCCACAGAAACAGAGAGGTACGAATAGGAACTGGGAGGGGGACATGGATAGGGAGGCCCAGAAACTGGACTGCTGTTTTTCCTTTCTAGTTTCCCAAAGTCTGAACTCAAATGAGATAGGCAGGACAGCCAGATTACCAAAGAAAAAAATTTTTTTTTAAGTTTTCCAAACTCTAAGTATAAAAGAGATCCAACTAGCACATAGGAAGTGAAAACATTCTTTTTGCTGTCTAAAGGAATGTGGGTGGCAAATAAGCCAAATGATATAAAAATAGAAACAGAGCAGGCCAGACCTCCCCAAACTGGAAAGAACAATATTTATTTGATTAATTCTGTTCCTAAACAGAAGCCCACATTATTGACACATAGGGTGCTTCCACAGTGTGTGTGTGTGTTGTATATGTGTGGGTGTGTTTGCACATGCGCGTGCATGTGTGTGCATGTGCCAACAAATATTCAGGATCCCTCGTACATGTATACATATGCATGGAAAAACACATACACCCGCCACCCACAGAGAATATTTATTATCCACACTGGTACAAGAATCAAGCTGCTTTTCTTTTGCCAAACCCTGCAAACATTAAAAATAAGTCATTACATGTAAACATATCCAGCCTCTGGATTTACACTGGTTCACATACAGGCAGAGCTGTTGTTTCTGAAGTCCACTCATGGACCTACTGGAGACAGGCTATAGACTCGTGGCAGCTGCCTTACAGTGGATCAGGACAGCAAGAGTGTGAATCATAACTGCTTCTCATTACTGTCCTCTCAAAATCCCCTCCCCAGAAGCCTGCAGATACCCATTCTGCAAACCATGCTTTAGCACCCGGGCTTGCTCTGCAGATTGACCTACCCTGACTTGCCATACTGCTGCCCTGTTATCCCCTGACCAGGACAGTGCAGTGGGTGCAACATGATTTCTGCTCCCAGTGACATGACCTGTGACCCAACATGGCACCCATGGATGCCCTCTATGACTTTCAGCTGCTGTTCTCTCCTCCTTCCTATCCCTCAACCGTGCTGGAGGTCTTCCTGGACGTAGGGGTCTAGTCTCTCCCTCCCATGCCCTGTGTTCTTCAGCACAGCTGGATGGGTGGCTGGCAGATGTTCCTTATGCTCCTTGCTTGGGGATAAGCCAAATTCCCTGTGAATACACCCATCCCCTGTCAGGGACTGAAGATTTAAACATGGCCCAGTGCCCACCTGTGGGGTTGCCCAGATCCTTGAAGGCTGGATGTGGGAGGGCAGGGTAAGCAATCCTCCCCTTTCTGTCCTTGACTTTCATCAGGGATAGGCCCTTGCTGTGAGATGGAGTTCTTCTGGAGTTGAGGCTGCAGGCACCAGGCTCTCACTGAGTCTCAGACAAGCTGAATGGGCCCAGCTTTAATGATATGCAAGAAGCCACGAGGAAACATGTTTTGTCATTTTGGGGTTTTTCTGAACTTTCAGGGCTTGGGTCCCTGAAGGAAGAATTTACCTCCTTTGGGAACACAAAGAATTCCATGGAAGCCACCAGCCCCACTGAATTTACCACAGGGCAGAGATCCTGTCATTTCATAAGAACTCTGTGTCTGATGAAAACATATGGGGAATTTTCATCCTCAGTGAGCCTGTAATTGAGGAAGTTTGTCATTTCTTAGCAGGCTCATTACTTTGGTAGGAACAAAGTGTTGCTTTGATGAAGTAAATAGATAGACATGGAACAAACTGAGACTTTTATTTTAATAAAATAAGATCCATAGATGCTTCTTGACTTACTATGGGATTATGTCCCAATAAACCTGTCATAAGTTGAAAACAGCTTAATTTGAAATGCATTTATAATACTCTAATCTACTGAGCATCCCAGCTGAGCAGCACAGAGCCCTGCAGAATCTGAGCAGCTGAGGCCCCTTGCTATGGTCCATATCCTGAGAGAGCATCTTAGCATATCCCTAACCTGGGAAAAGGTCAAAACTCAAAATCCAAAGTGTAGTTTCTACTGAATGAGCATTGCTTTTGCATTATCGTATAGAAAAAATAAATAAAAAGTTGGACCATTGTAAATTGTGTCATAAGTTGGACCGTTATAAGTTGCTATTTGTTTAAGTGTCACTAATTGAAACATTCTCCATCTCACGGAGAGAGAAATCAGGCCTCCTCAGAGCTTTAGAGGCTTTCCAACCATTTCATGCCCCATTTTGTCACTGAATCCCTCTGTGGGGTGGCCGTTATGTTCTCTCTATGGAGAAGCTGAAACTTGGGTTAGGGACCTGCCCAAGGTTACATGGTTAATACATGGCAGAGCAAGAATCTGAACGAGGATCTACCATTTAGATCTTGTCAACAGGCCTTGGAATCCTGTTTTTGCTAATTTATATCAGGGACCAGAAAAGTACAGGCTGTGGGTCAAATCCACTCTAAAACTGTTTTAATATGGCCTATAAACTAGGAATGGTGTTTACATTTTCAAACATTTGAAAAAAAAATCAAAGAATATTTCATGACATGAATATTATATGAAATTCACATTTCAATGCCCTTAAGTCAAGTTTTATAGGAACACAGCCATACCCACTAGCTCTGTATTGTCTCTGACTACTCCCACGCAGTTGTGGGAGTTGTGAAAAGTTGTGATGGAGACAATATGGCTTACATGCCAAAACTTTTAGCACTGGGCACACTTCAGCAAAAGTTTGCTCATTTTGCCCTGCACCATGCTAACCCCACTGCCAGGGTTACTTTTATAAAGTCTATGTTATTACAAATGGGTCCCAACACTGCCTTTCCAAAATGGACCTGGCAAAAAAATAGCCCACTATTTCTTCTCTCTTGGAGACCAGTAGGAGCACACCTGAAAATAAGAAAAAGAGCTCTGCATGCCTGCAGTCCCTAACAGCTAGATGCACAAGGCTTCAGAGGTGGGAGGTAGCAGGATCTTTTATTTCCTTATTCTCAGACTTACAAATAATGAGCCATGAAAAGGATATGAATTTTACATCTAAGAAATGCGTTTCCTGGGCTAAAAAAATTTTACTTGTTGGAGTTCCTTCCACATGGTACTGATATCTTATTATGAAATTAGAATTTTAGACTTTTTAGCAATCGAGACCATCATATGCCACTGTGGTCATTCTGCTTTAATCTCAATATGAAAAGGAAATTGCCAAATGCATTAAAAGTTGATAGCAGCACTGCCTCAGTCCAAAGGAAATAGAAGAAGATGACCTCTTTCTTTGCATACCTTTTTCCCTCAGCTCTGGCTTCAAACGTACATCCTAAGAACTGATTCACATGTGAGAAACAGCAACAATAAAAATAAAAACGAGGGACTGGAGCAGTGGCTCAGAGGTAGAGCGCTTGCCTGGCATGTGCATGGACCCCTGTTCAAACCCCAGCACCACATACACAACTAAGTCTCAGAAAAACAAAAATCAGATGAAAAAATTAATCAAATTGATTCTCCCCCCCTCCCTCCCTCTTAAAAAGAAATAAAAATAAAAACTAGAGGCCTCAAAGTAAAGGTCTGGAGGTAGATGGTAGTGAGAGTTGCACAACAGTGTCAGTAAATTAATACTGCTTAACTGTGCATGTGGCATAGCTAAGATGATGAGTTCCATTTTATGTATATTTTATCATAATTTAAAAAATTTGAAGAAGCCCCATGGCTATTAATTTTGGGAAAAGAGCAATTTTATAATCTTAAAAATAGATTTTTATATACAATTCCATCAGCAAATTATTTTTTAAAGAGGGGCAGGGCTGGAGCAGTGGCTCAGCAGTTGGAATGCTTGGCTGGCATGCACAGGGAGAGAGAGAGAGGATAGAGTGAGAGAAAAAGAAGGAATCAATTTTATTTGTTTTTTTTTCATCTGGTTTTTGTTTCTCTAATACTTGGGTGTGTACATGGTACTGGGGTTCAAACCCGGGTCCTCATGCATGCTAGCCAAGTGCTTTAACTGCTGAGCTACTGCTTCAGCCCCTTATCAGGAAATTAAAAAAAAAAAAGTCCTCAGAGAAGGATTTTTGAGAGATTGGGAAAAAAATGACCATTATTGTATGTTCATGCATGTGCTAATGTGTGTATATGCTTTGCCACATACATGTGTGTACAGGAATACATCCATATCCCACTAATTCAATTCCCTCTGTTACTGCTGTCTGCTTTGGAAATAAAAAATGCTTACAAGAACTCTTCCATTGCAAGTGCCAAGTACCCTTTGGCCAGCAACAGAAGCCCAAATAGAATAATTGTGTCTGAGAACTGCTTAGAGCTGCACCTTCATACACCAGTGGTACCACAGGAGGAAAACACAGCCCCTGAGCACTCACTGAGAGTCCCCGGTGGTGCACATAACTGGCAGGGAAAGAGTGAGTTCCAAAGAAAGGAAAAACCACAATAGAAGCCTTAAGCTGAAAATGGTATTTAGCTACGGGCAGTAGTGCCAGCCTTAATGAGAAGTCTTCATGTTTAATCACTGGACTGTAAAACTAAAGCTGATGCGCATGTAGCCAAGCATCGTACCCTATTCCTGTCTATTTGCCAAAGTCTTCCAAAGATCAATAGGTTAAAACCCCTCAGCGTGTGCTGTGAGCACCCTGGTGCTTTGCACCAGTTCTCAGAGCAGAGGTAATATGTGGTGGGGACTTTGAAGGCTCTACTGTGTTGCACACACAATGACAACAGCTGCTCATGGCCTGGGCCTGGCAGTGACAGAGTCAACACTCTGAATGCCAACTGGCAGTGACACTGGTTTTGTTAAGTGAAGCCAGAGACAAAGGAACAGCCATGCTCTCTGTCCCTTGGTCCTTGCAGCAATATAATCATTGCAGACCAGCAGTGCAGCTCCTGGATGCTGTGAATGGACAGCAACTTAATCAAATGGCCTGTCTGATCTGCTTCATCCAAACCCTATACATCCAATCCCCCCCACACCCCATCCCCAAAATACACACAAATACTTCACTTCATCAGATTGCAAGCTCTGGATTTTCAAGATTAGGTAAAACTCTAAAAACCACACTGCAAGTGCGGACTCAGTGCATGTGTAGCCAGGTTGTAATGGACCAGAACCTCTCTCGCCTGCCACAGGCTCCATACAAGTGCAAATGGATGGTGCCTAAGCAAATCTGCCCCTAAAAGAGGCTTAGTAGGTCTGAGATTTTTAAAATAAAATAAAAAAATGCAACAATTGCTCTAATGAATTGCCACCATTTAAAATTCTGAAGAATTTGCCTAAAATGTGGACATTCTGTCTTTTATTTGGAAACACTGGGCCTTTATGCCCACACTGCAACCATGACCTGGAGATGCATGGTGGCTGCTCCCACAGGGTCCTGCCTGTGAACTCATATTCATGACCTGTCTGCCTTCTTCAGGCTGAAGGTATGGGTCTTCTGATCAAAGCCATCAAACTTGCTGAGGACAGGGGTTGTCATGTCTTTAGAGTCGCCTCAGCACTTGGTGTCAGGTCTATACACAGTTATCTCATTTGAGTCACTCAACAATGCACACTGCATTGGCTCAGAGACCTGAAGTGACCTGACCACAGTCTCACAGCCAGATACTGCTGAGAGAGGGACAGAATGAGGGCTCTTGGAGCTGGAGGCCCTTGGAAATTATCTATTTACTTTAGGTTGGCAAAGCCCATTGAATAAGTATTTCCTTGAGCACAAACCCATCTCAAATGTATTTGATCAGCAGAGCAAAGTATTTAAAACAGTACTTATCTCATAGAATGGTGCATACATTTATCTCATAGAATTGTGTGTGGATTATGTCCTGCCTGTAGGTATCCCTCAAAATTTACACGTAGGAACCTAATATCCAATGTTATAGTATTAAGAGGTCACTTTTTAGAAGTGATGAAGTTATGAGAACTCTGCCCTTACAAAACATGTTCCAAGGAGTTCCCCTGCCCATCTACTATGTGAAGATGAGGCTTGTATGAGCCATCTTAGAATCTGATAGCAAGCTCTCACCAAACACAGAGTCTGCCAGGGTGAGGATCTTAGACTTCTGAGCCTCCAGAGCAGTGAACTACAAATTTCTTTTGTTTATAAATTTCCCAATCTAAGGTATTTTGTTGTAGCAGCCAGAACACACTAAGGACACTTCTTGTGCTTGGAGTTAAATGTGCTTTTTCAACTCCTGGTACCATAAAGCTATGTGACATTGGACAAATTACTTCACCTCTTTATCAGATTCCCCTCCTTTCTAAAATGGAGATGGAAGAGTATGTATCTCATAGAATTGTGTGTAGATTAAATGGGTAATATATAAACACATTTTCTGGTGCATAGCTTTACTAAAAAAATTGTCCCTGTTATTAGATCAAGGGCTAAACATAGCCAATGGAAAAACATTAAGTTTTTTATGGGTCATTCAAAGCTCTTCTATGCTAAAATATCTTAATAAAACATAAAGATAAATCTCTATCATAAACCCCTGTTTTAAAACGATTATGCTACTGGGAAACAATGAAGGATAAGGCAGTGACAACCTGTGTCATATGGATCTATACAATATGCCAGAATTAAAGAAAATCTAAATTTTCCCTCATCCAGAGGATTAAAATTTATTTTAGCAGCAGAAATGATTTCTTGTAACTTAATTCTACACAGGAGCCATTAATTTTAAAAATGTGGCACCTAAGGTTGAAGAGGTGATGATCTGGAACTGGACTTTGGCTTCACACAGCGTATTCACAGAACCTGGGTGATAAGGACCATGACTTGGTAACCCCTCATCTTGCCTGTGTAATAAAGCTAAGTCCATTTGTGTGTCTGTGCAGGTAGAGGCATTCAGCATGTGCCTGGAGCACAGGGCCCTAGTTGTACTAGGTTGGTGTGGTGGCGGCTCTAGCACAGGTGAGGTGCTAGAGTGGAGAAGTGAGGTCTGGGGTCTAAGGCATGGTGATTACTGCTGCCAGCAGGGGCTGACCAAACCATCATTATGGTCTAGAGAGGGTGCTGGGTGTAGGGTTGACCCCCTGGAAGGATTGGGGTGGGAAAGTAAGTCTGATCTTAAAAATAGGAGGAGACTGCTACATGCATCTAAAAAATCGAACTGAAGAGATCATCCTCTGGCTCAGGAATCTTGTTGACCTCCAACCCTGCCCAGAAATTTGGGAATAGAAAATTAGGTATTAGCTTCAAAATGTGATGCCTGGACCACCTGCATCAAAATTACCTTGGGGCCTTTTAAAGACGCAGACCCATAAGCCACATTCCCAGGCCTACTGAAGCATAATGTAGTAGCACAGCCCATGCATCTATACTCCTCACAAGCTCTAAAGGTGTTCTTGTGCAGGGAAAAAATCTGAAAAGCCTGCCACTCAATTACTGAAGCTTACCCATGTAGCCCATGAGAACTGTCTGGACAGTTAAGGTACCTGGGCCCTGCCATTGGAGATTCTGATTTAATAGCGCTGGGGTACAGCCTGAGAATTAGTACACCTGAAATTGCCCCAGGTGATGTGCAGCAAGGGAGAGAGAACCTGACCTGAAAATATCTGCTTGCACACCTGGAACAGCTTTGGTGGGTGTGGATTCAGGACACGACCTGGGAGACAGACACATTCCTCAGTCATGACTTCCACTGGGGCCAGAAAGAAGGCTGAGAGATGACTGGTGTCAGTTGACCCCTCTGTGCACCCTCTGAAGAACCCCAGGCAGGCCTTTCCATTCAGCTGCTGTGGAGCCTGACATTTAGGTATGCTGCTCTTAACTTTAAAGTATATGTATACACAAGAGACTGACAATGAGCTACACAGAAAGCTTCCTGCCAGCAGTTCCTCCTTCTCTGTGACATGGATCATATTTGTTAATATAACCAACTGAAACACAGATATTCTAATTGACCCTTAGAGATGAATTGCTACTCTTCAGATTGTCTTGCTAATTACCCAGGCAGCAAGGAAGTCAAAAGTTTTCAGCAAAGACCTGTCAAAACATTGTTCTTCTGAATACCGAACTTTTTAAAAAAAATATGTTGGATGCATTTACCAAGAATATTTTTTTAAATAAAATTAATTGAGGTATAGTTTGTCTTCAGAGTTTTGACAGATGTCTGGTCCCATGTAATAAACGCCATAATTAAGATACAAATTCTCCCTTGCCCCTTTGCAGTCAGTCCCCTTGACCAGGCTGTGGCTCCAGCCAACTACTGATCTGCTTTCTGATACACTATATTAGACTGTTCTAAGAATTTGATGCAAATAGAATCAAACTGCATGAACATTTTGTGTCTGATTTCTTTTCCTTAGCGCAATGTTTTAAAAATCGATTATAAGCATGTATCATCAGTGAATAATATGATTAGTTATTTCTTTTGTGTATCAGGAAAAGAGCACAAGAGCCACAGGATCTATCTAGTGGAGACAGCAGGCATCTGGGGTGGATGGCAAGTCACTGTGAGTTGAAAGGGAAGCAAGAAAGTGACACAATTAGCTAGATTGCTTTCTTCTCAGGAAGAGGAGGAAGAAAATATCACACTGAGGCAGTGGGAGTTTCCACTGAAGCAGAGGATTTCTGGAGCAATGGGTGCTCTGAAGAGGTGGCAGACCTAAGCTACAGGACATAGGAAATGCAGGGACCAGAGGCAAACTTTCACCAGGTTAAAAAGTTTTACATCTGTGGTTGTCTAAAATTATGTGCAAAAATTCTTTGACATTTCCATCTTTAAAAGATGGCGTTTAAGTGACAGGTAGACTTAATAACTTTCTTCTAAATGACTAGAAAAGGGTGGAAAGCATGCTTCATCATTTCTATGCTAGTCCATCTTGGTTGCCCTCTCTGGGATCAGAATGTCCTTGGAACACTCAGCAGGCACCTAAGGTGTACAGTGAGGGGTAGTTACCCTTGAGGAAGAGATGATTAATCCAAGACCTGAAGAACAAAAAGGAATTAGGAGGACATGGAGGTTGAGTTATCTGCAAATCCAATGGTCTGGAGTTAACAACACATGGCCCATCATTCAAGGAACTCTGGAAAATTCCCTTGGAATAGTCTTCTCTTTTCACCCAGATCTATCTGCATGCATTTATTTTTATCTGTTTGTCCAATTATACTCAAAATCACAGTGTAACTGTCATCTATCAACACTAACATCATGGAGCAAGTATTGATTAGTACTGTCCCACTACTACAAAATGCCTTAACTATCTTTATTGGTGGCTTGTATATCTGACCTTTATATATACGATTACTTCATGAGATAAGGTCCTAAGATCACACAAGGGGCCACATAAGACCCTAGACTGGGGACTGTCTGTAATCTTACCCTTGTTCCTTTATCAGTGAGGGACAGATGGGTGATGAGAGAAGAAACAGTGTTATATTTCAGGAAGTAAAATCTTCCTTCCTTCAAGCCACAAGTTAAAATTCATTTGATGTTTTTTGGAGCCAAAGAATCTGGTCTTATCTGGCTGGGAAATTTGAACTAGTCTAGCTAGACCACACATAGCAGCCAAAATTTGGCAGGCTTACATATGGGCAATAAGCCATACTAACTATTCACATTTTCATATAAATGCTCAGGAAGATGAATTAATCCCTGCTGTGACTGACATCTTGCAGCAATTTCCAACACAGCCAAACACAGTAAAAGAGAGAAAAAGAGTGCAATAAAGACTTGGTGTCTCCGAGACAGACAGTGCTCCTAATATTTTGAGCCCTTTCCTAACATGGAAGGTTTGATGTGAGTTCAATGGACAAATGTTGAGCTAATGGTTTTGAGTTTTATCTATTTACCTGCAAAGTGGGAGAGAAATGGCTTATCAAAGAGAGGCAGACTATATAGGGGCTAAGGAGCCAAACGGAAATGCCTCATTCAGGTAGCACGGGGACAATTTAGAAAACACGGGCAGCCACCAGTGATGGGAGAGAGTAGTACTAGTGTCTTATAGGAAGGACCTCTGGAGTACAGAATGTCTGATTTGGAATGTTTGACAGAATATTCCATGATGACGAAAATGTTCAGTAGCTGTGACATGCAATGCCACAGCCCTAATCACATAAGACTTTTCAGCACTTGAAATGTGGCTAGCAAGATTAAGAAAATGATATTTTATATTCATTAATTTTAATTCAAATGGCCACAAATGGCTAGTGGCTACTGTATTGGTTAGTGCAGTTCTAAGCATTGGGTCATTCTTTGAAACTGTGAGCTTCTTACAGAACGGAGATGTTTCTTACTTGAATGCTACTTTGTGCTCACCACAGTGTCTGACATATGGTAGATTTTCCAAAAAGGGTCATTAACAGACACTCAGCAGCCCTAAGAGGGGATTATAGTACAGAAGGTAGATCATACAAGACTGTATAGTTAGTATTTCTCAAAGGGTATTTCAGAGCTATGGCTCATAAAATGCTCTGTAAGAGAGATTTCTTGATCAAAGAAATACTGCACATTCCATGTCTTTCTTGGAGAGTTAGAACGCATGTTAGTTTATTAAAGAGACCTGAATTACCATATTAACTCACTGTTTCCCATAGTTACTTGACCATGGAATTCCCTTTTCACATAATACCTTTTGACATTCCTTAAACCTAGTAGCTTCTTGGTAAAATACTTTGGGACATGCTACAATGAGTTACTACTATGTGGGTAGGAGGAAAAATTCCAGCTAATTCCTAGAAGGTAGGGGCCCTTGATTTTCAGCATATGGCCAGCAGAAAGTAATAAATGTTTACTGGATGGTGTGAAAGGCACTCTGCTCCACCCCATATCAGAGGCAGCCTGTAAACCATTTCCCCCAACTGAGTTCCAGAGAGAGGCATAAGTGTGCACACAATGCTAAACACTCTCAGACTACAGACTACAGTTCTACCTGCAGAACTGGAAAATCACCCAGCATCTGAGATCTAGATGCAATAGCAAATCAAAACAGAAAAAAAAGTTATGTTAATATATTAATTGTTTTTAAGACTACAATTTAAATTTAAACAAAATAACTAAACACTGAGAAATTGTTGTTATTAGAATATTAACTCCCATACAAAAGAAGGGTCAATCAGAGACATTGGGTGGGGTGAAGCAGGAGGAGGGCATGGACATTTGTAGAAAAGAAAAATGATAAAAATGAGAATCTCACTGGAACATGACAAGGAATCTTGCTTTGTACTTTCTGGTCTTAAGTTTTGCTAATATCTTAATAAGGAAGGATAGTAATTAACCATAATTAAACATAGTTTCAGTTAAAAATTATTTGTAGTTATTGTAATACACTTATACTTAAATTTAATAAATTGTTTAGAGGTTATTACTTGGTATGGACTAATCTCTTTTCAATAAATTCATTTTGTTCTCTTTTAAAATTTGAAGTTAGAAAAGCCAACATGAAAAGTCTCTTCAGATCAAGTTGCGGAATCTGAGCCTTTTATTTCCATTTAAATTTAATTTTTTTTTTTTTTTTTGCACTAAGGATTGAACCCAGGGTGCTTAACCACTGAACCACACACACCACAGCCCCCTTTTAATAGTTTTTTATTTTTGAGACAGGGTCTTGCTAGGCTGCTTAGGGCCTCACTAAATTGCTGAAGCTGGATTTGAACTTGTGATCCTCCTGCCTCAGCCTCCCAAGCCATTGGGATTATAGGGATGTGCCACTATGTCTGGTTTCATGTAGTTTTAATGGACAAAGATAAGAGGGAGCCAACACTGTCCTGGGTCCTGGACACACAGGCTGCTTATCCTGTGAGTGCCAGTCTTTGTTGGGAAGGCCATTTATATGCATAAGGGTTACTGATTTCATAAGTGATACATGTTTGTGATAGAAAACCTAGAAAGCCCTGGTAGGTATGTATCAAAAAGAATCCATAATACCATCAAGAGAGACCACTCCTGACATTTTTTGCTGTATTTATTTTTCCTTTATGGACATATGATTAGTGATGCAGCACTGGAAACTGCTTTGTTACTTAATATTAAGTGCTGACAACTTCCTATGACACCATTCTCCACTCATATTTTAGGCCCTGAAATAAATTAGACCACATTTGCCCCTGACCTGACTGAAGACAAACAACAACAAAACCCAAAACAAGCAAACAAAAAAGAACAAAAAAAAATAAAATCAAAACACAACCCAACCTCCCTACAAAATGAAAGTAAAAGCTCCTTGGACATCAACAGGGATGGATAAAGAGAACTGGCAAAGACATGTGGCCAACTTTGCACAATGCAGCTCATTGAAAGTAATCACGCATTTCTTTGCTATTTTTCAAATTGACACATTTGAATTTGTCTGCCAAAGCTCCTAAAATGATCTCTGGCAGGCTCTCCCTCTCATCTCTGGGCTTTTGGGTTGCCCTGAGCAACCAATCACTAGCTGATGCCATCCCAGACATACACACATCATCATCATCATCATCATCATCATCATCATCATCATCATCATCCAAGCTGATGAAGTCCCCTGGATATAGACTCCAGCTACTGACTGCTATGAAGGCCCCTCTAAGCAGAGAGGTTACCTTGGATAGAAGATAACAAGCCTCAGAACATATCATGTCAAAGATAGTGATCTCAGTAAGGCAATGTGGAGGACTCTAGAGATGATCTCGTTTACATTTGGGGAAACATAGGCCCAGACATTACAAGCCTTGTCTAGAGTCAGATAACTAATGTGGTAACATAATAGTAGAAATGCCATTGTGAAGGTCAAATTGCCAGACTAGCAGCCTGAAGATCTTTCTTTTACAGTGGTTGTGTCCATGTTGGGGCCATTTGGCTGAGTTAAAGAAACTGCCTAACAAAAAGCAGCCTGCAGGCCTTTGTATGGATGATGTTCCAAAAGAAAAGGTCCTTTCAAAGGCCCCACAATGGCTCTTCTTTGCCAGCTATTGTGGAGAGCAGCTTGTGAGAGGCTCTGCTTCTTTCCACAATCCTGACCCGATCTTGCCCCTACAGGCCAGTCGTGGATACTGCACTTACCCAAGGAAAGTGCAGGAACAGTCTGGTCATCTATTTAGCAAACACAACATCTACTTTTGTTTGGGCTCAGATGGCAGGTATCTGGGCCTTCATGAGATAAGGCTTTCCATGTTGTTGATCTTCAAATTTCTGATCCTCAAACTGCTTTAAAAAGTTTCCATTGTAAAGTGATGAAGACTAGCATGAATGTCAATCTTTAGTCATGAATTGCATATATGCTGAGGGTGGGACAAAATGTCAGAATGAGAGATGGAGAAGAATGTGGCTCATATGTTAAAAAGTTGCCCACCACACCTGTCTGAAGTAATGGTGACAAGCGTGGTGAGAAGAAATAACATATGTGAAGAATATCTGGAAGTCAAGAAAAGAAGCCACTGTTTATTTCTTGAAGATGCATGGTGAGAACTCTACAGTGTGTGTCACAGGACTGGGGGGACTGAGAGGCAAGGATGAAAAGGACTGGGCTTCTTTTACCTTGTGAAGTCCTCTGTGAGGCTCCCCCATGAAGCATTGTTCCCCTCCTCTTTCCTCCTGGATTCCCCTCTTCCTCACATCATGCAGCAGGTGACATAGGCTTTGGGGGAGCACTTTTGGCAAATACTGATCCTCAGATTTTTTCTTCTTTGTTTCAGTTTCTCACTCCACTGAACTAACTCCTAATCCTAGAGGTGAAAGGCTGATGTGCCAAAAAGTGTAATTCTCAAATTTGAGAGTTAGTTTCGTCTCAGATCTTTCCCTTCAAAATTTGATCTGGGGACCAGCAGCATTATTGTTACCTGGGAACAAAATGAAAATTCTTGAGTCCCATCCTGTCAGACATATGGAACCAGAATTTGCATTTTTGCAGATGATTCTTATGCACAATAAAGTTTAAGATGTAAATTGAGGCTGTCTGGTATTAGGCACTAATCTAGATGATTCTGATTTGTGTGTCTTGGATGAAGCTCAAACATGCATGTGTAAAGACCCCATCCTGGGTTTTTACACCTAGAGAGGTGGCTCAGCGGTTACAGCACTTTTCTTTCATGTGCAAGGATGCAGGTTCGAACCCCAGCACCATGTAAGCAACTAAGTGTTGGAGCAACGAAAGCCACATAAAAAACTAAATAAAATTGATTCTCTCTGTCTTTCTCTCTCTCTCACTGTTCCTCTCTCTTTAAAAACAAACAAACAAATAAACAAAACAACAAAAACTCATCCTCGGGGGATTCTGATGAGGTAGTATGTGGACTCCTACAGAGAAGTACTGAATCTCAAATCCGTGAGGCAAGCACCTAGTCATAAGGTAACAGAAAAGCCCTGCAATAACCCTTGGTTTCACAGCAGAACCTTTACAAGGTGGGTGATGATATAATCACTTTCCTCCTTAGAAACAAGGAACTGGGGCCTGGGAGGAAGAATGAGAAGGCTCCAGGTCTCTGGAGCAGGGGGCTTGGGGGGCGGCGGTTGTGCAGTACCGGTACCTTCCAGTCTGTTCCTCCCACTTTGCCAATCTCTCCTCCTGCCCTAATCAGCTCTTCACTCACAGTTACTGCATTGCTAACAGCCCTCTTTGAGTATGCCTTTGTTTTTTGTGAAAGGGCAACAAAATACCACTGGCTATTTGCGCTTGCTAATGATGACTCTGATAAGCTCAAATCTGTCAGCTGACTCTGGGGCAGCCAAAGGCCAACAAGCAGCCTGCTTATTCAGTCAGGGCCTGGCCCATTTTCCAATTACCAGCATCATTTGGGCTCTTTCCTCCAAATGTGAACTTGCTTGACTTCAGGTCATCTTCAACTGCTGCATTTACATGAGAAACGGATGATCTGTCACATCTGTCAGTGTGCCAGCCTCCCCCTCCCTGCCGGGAGCAAGTGAAACAGCAAGTGTTTCCCTGGGTTCCCAGGCTTCTGGCTGCAGAGGTGGAGCAGCAGGTCCCAATGGGAACCAGCCGTGGAGTTTGACAGACATGCTGGCCTTCACTAGACTGGCCAATGTGACCTCTTCGCAGTTTCTGAATTCCAAATTGTATTCCCACTAAGAGGCCTGATAGGGTGATCAACCCTCCCAATTTTCCTGGGACCAAGGGTTTTCCCAGGACATGCTTGCAATGGCTTCCCTTCACTCTTTTGTGCCTTAATTTGCTTTAAATCTCTATTATAAATTGGAAAGGACATAGTATTATTTTCAATAAGTAAATGGCTACATGGAGATCTGCAGGCATATTCAGAGGTAAGGGTGGTTCCAAGGAATGGCTGGATGGAGATTCATTATCCTGAAGTACTCTTCCCAATTCAAACAAATATTTATTATGTACTAAGGACCATGACAATGCACACATATGTCCTGTTTATTCCCAGCCCTCAGAGAGCTGACAGGCTCCTGGGAGAGACTGATTTATATACAACTAACTATTTTTGCTACTAAGCTACCTAGGGGGTCATTGAGATGGAGAAAAGGTCTTGAGAGTTAGGGAAGGGAGAATTAGGCTAATTACACTTACTATGTGATAAGTACTTTAAATTTCTTACATTCATTATGTCATTTGCTGCTGACATTTCTTAAGCACTTACCATATGACACACCAATTTCATTTTTAGAATTCCATATGCTTATTCTTTGAATGAAAAGGAGCCTTTGAAAAACTAACTATCTTACTTAAGGTTAAGTTAGTAAACGAAGGGTTCAGGGTGGGAAGACAAAGTCTGAGTATTGGCTCCTGCATTGTAACGTACGGTATCTCCTACTCTTGCAGTCTGCTGGATTCTCAAACAGTCACGTGCCAGACACTTGGTCAACATCACATGAAAGCAGCCGGGTGGGCTCTGGGAGCAGAGGGTGGAAGCACAGATGGAAGGACGTAGTGGGGTCTCCGAGTTCTGCACTGGAATCCTGAGGCCTGACTCCAGGAATGTCCCACTGGTGGTGTGGGACCTCTGGGAATGCTGGTATTCTTTCTAAAGAAAGCCTTCTGGACAAAAGCTGCCCTTCTGGCCCCTGGCTGCAGTACAGTCTAAAGAATGTATGAACAGAATGTGAAGGCACAGCCTGACTTCTTCCTCCTATTTCCAGGGCTGAAGATGGGAGAGATTCATTATTTTGTATTTTCTAGCCTGCTTTGTAAGTTTCTTGAGAGCATATCTTTCTAATGCATGTAGAATATCTGAGCAACTTGTTTTATACATACAAAGTACTTGAAATAGTCAAATCAAGTAAAAATGCATAGATTTAATATGCTACAACTAATTGGAACATGTTCATTGCAACAGCAGACTCAGAAGACAGGTATTCCAGCACCATCAGCTCTTGAAATTTTAGCAGCTACAAGTGTAGCACTCTTCACAGACATGGGATATAATAAACATGCAGAGCTTGATATCATATACACATCCTCAAAAACTATCTCAACATCTGTTCCTATACTTTATAGGTTGTGGTTTATGTAAACCAAATATATCATTTCAGACGATTAAGCATCAAAAACATACTAAACTTAATTCCCCTATAACTATAACTAATAAAACATAAATGTAGAAAGAATATTGTTCCTACAAAATTTCTAGAAATATAAGCTTCTGGGGGAAAAAACTGATACTTTTCTTGCTCATTTCTACTATTAATAATAATTCCCAGTTAATATAGTTTTCTCTTAGGCCCCAAAGAGGCTCTTCTTCAGAACATGGGCCTGTTCAGGGCCTGTCTGTGACTCTGAAACTTCAAAGTCAACTCCTGGCACTGCCAGGTACTAGAATTCCTAGGACTCTTCTTCAGTTACAGAAAAAACAGAGGCTCCCCCACTCCCCATCCCCAGTGGCAAAGAAAGGCTTTCTCTACTTGTTGATTTACACTCAGCTTTATCCTCCCATACAATGGTCTTTATACTTACGCACATAGAGGAGAAATTGACTTTCCTTCCCCTTCCATCTAATGTTTCTGTTCCTCTAGCTCAGCAACACTGAAGATTTGGACACACAGGAGAGCCCTTCCTTCTGGTGTGTCTTTGGGAAAGGTGCTTGTCTTTCTTCTGATGATGCTACTAAGGGGACTAAACTCAAATCCTCAGAAGCAGAACCATGATCCCCACCTCTTCATTGACAAGGCTCCTCTCCAATCCTTCCTTTGTCTTTGACATTTTCTGAAATTAGCTTTATCAATGGTTTCCAGTCTTTTTACTCCCCTTGGTTATTTGCACAACTTTTTCCATCTCATGGTGGCTGTTTACACTCACAGCCTTCAAAAAAGGACGAACTAGCAAAACTCCATCATCCATCGTCGATGTATTCTAGTTTCTTCCCATTTGAGTTGTCCAACTATGTTCAGAAATAGCTCAGTTCCTGCCCCCACCCAGAGCTTTCTAGGAAGCCATTGAGAAAGAAAATGAAGAAACCTAGCTCTTCTTTAGCCAATGATATATCTTAATTGTATGCAGAAAGTCTTGCTGCATTTCAGAATATTTAGTGATACAAAGAAAAATATTTTTTGCCATGTACTCCTACAGCACAATAACAGATTGGGAGTTGAAAAAATCTAAAGGTGACACATAAAGTTCATCAAGATCTTTGTCAAATACAGGTGCTATTCTAAGTTAAACATGTTTGTTTATGTATGAATGTATGTATGTATGTACGTATTTATTTATTTTTGTATTTTGGTTCCTTTAAATCTGGGACCTGTTGATCCTGGAGGGAGGCACTGCCCTTCCCAGAGCTGGCCAATTCCTAGAGAAGGTTAACAACTCACACCCAAAGGGTTTACACAACAACCAGCACAAGCCAGCCAATCTAGAGCCCACCTCCTCCGTTAGGATCTCACACTGACAACATCAGGACCAGGATCAGACAAGTGGGGACAGCCCCTATGCCCCAGAATCTGCTGAAATTATTCAAACTAGTGAACCTGTTTATCCAGCTTTGCTCATTCCTTCCCATGGGAACTCCAGGGAAGGCTTCTGCCCATGTTTTCCTTGTTCCCTTTGTCTCCTGGCTGACACTGTGCTTCGCCACGTGGTTGCCTAGGGCACGGTGTGGAGGATCCTTGCTCTTGGGATGTGTGAGTCTAACAAACTCTTTTCAATGACAGTCATCTGACCTGTTAGCCTAGATGTGCCTAGATCATAATAAAATCTGTAATCTAAAACATGTACGTAAAGATAAAGAATTCACGGTAGCAAAAGCAGACATCCTGTCACCAAGCATTCTGGACATCAATCAAATGGACTTACATGAAACTTGGTTGCTCTGTGAGCTATACTTAGCAAAACTGCAACATTAACTATTTCAAGGAAAAGCTGCTTGATTTTAATAAAGAGCAGTGTATGCTACTGGATCAGAAAGTACTCAACCAACTAGAAATAGCTGTGATGAAAGTGTCCACATTGAAGTACCACGTGATACAAAGGAGATGGGGTTTTTAGGATCCATGGGCCCTAAAGCACCTATTGTATCCAATGGTGAAAGTGACTTAGAAAAAAAGAAAAAGGAAATCCCACTCACCTATACATTAATACTAGAGCTTTGTCTTGAATGTTCCAGGTTTCAATACACCCAATATAATTTCTCCACAGCTGATTCATTGTGAAGCGCAAAATTTCTATGACACTATATTCTTGTTTGGGGCTTACTTCTACTCTGTCTCAACAGCATTTTTTCTTGACTTTGTAGGCCTAGCAGCTGCACACAGTAGGTACTAAAATATACATTTACTGACAGAGGAAATGTTTCTGAACCATCTCTGATGAATAATGTAAGAGATAACATGAGACATCAAAGATGCCCCTTTAGGAGATTTTAATAAGTGAATGGTTTCAGAGCCAAAAATTAAAGCTACTTCCTTCAGACCAAACCATTACATCCCCCATACTGTGCTAACTCTCAAAAAGCAATCTCAGACATTTTAATGGTGGCCATGGTCATCTTGGCATCTCCTGGCTTGTAGCTGACCACTGAACCCTGTCTCATTCTGAGACCTTCCAACTAACAGCTGGCCATTAGTGGGCACTTTCCACCAGCCTGGCAGTGCACTGTGACAAACGGCTGAGATCCTGAGGGTGACTTGGGTGACACTTACCAAGGGCTCCAGCTCCTTGCGGTCTATGAGGTTCATCTCTGTGACGAAGTAATAGAAGTGTTTGTAGCAGGTGTTGACGTGGGCCTCTGCGCCCATCACAATGACACGGTCAAAGTGGTGGATGTAGACGTGGACAAAGACCCGAAATAGGCGGCACAGGATCTTCTTGCAGATTTGAAGGAAGTTCTTGGGGAAGGGAACACCTAGAGAAGCAAAGAGGGAAAGGCATGAAACCACAATCGGGAAGCTAAGGCAGAATTAGGAGAGAGTGGTGGGCGGGTGGAAAGTTGGAGAGTGCCTTTCAGTCCCTCCGTCCAAGAGGCAGCTGTTGGACTCTAGCCCACAGTGGCCAGAGCGTGATGGAGGCTCAGGGATGTAAAAGCTACTGATTTCTCTAGATAATTCAGAATTCTGGGGTCTTACTTGAGCCTGCTAGGTTTTTTAAAATGTTAATTTGAAGTTTTTTGTTTTTTGTTTTTAAAGCACCAAATAGATGTTAAAATAAAACATCTCTCTAGGTCAGGCCTGGCCTGCAAGCCAGCTCCTTTGCACTTCCTGGTCCAAAATCTCTCCCAAGGTACACTGTTTCTGAGGTGAGCAAATTCAACAAGCTCCATGGATACTTTGCCTCACTCTTTCCCCTTTCCCTCTTTGAACAATGTAAGAGTTAGAGGTTATGTTTTCCTAGAACAGAGAGGAGAGTGGTTGGAGAGGTCACTCAGATTTCCATACTTCCACCTTGGCCAGAGCAGCAAATGGCAGAAAGGCAAGCCCACTTCCTTTCTCCCTCTCAAAAACTGCTCAAACTCTTGTGATTTACACTGTTCTTAAGTGGTAGCATGTTGTAATGGATTCCTTGACTTTGTTTGAATTCTTATCTTTTCCTTTTCTAGCTGTATGACTGTGGGCAAATTATTGAACCTCTGGTTTCTGATCTGTAAAAGAGAAAGTAAAAAAACTAAAGTTATAGTAAGATCCCTAGAAGGGTCTATCAAGAAAAGACAGACAATTACCAGCTTTTCAGCAGAATCTGCTCAGAACATGCCCCGGGTCTCCAAGAAGCCTGGAGTTTTGCTATCCTTGTCTCTGTGGAGAGCTGGGGCAGTTGACTGCCGTGAGACTCTGTAAAGGGATCACCTGGGACCCCCAAGACGGGATAAGAGAAATGAAACACATCTGGCAGTTGGCAGTGACAAGATCTGACTCCCTAAGATCCCTGTACTGATATTAGCTTTTCTTTAAAAACAAAGTGGCAATATATCAAATGAACCCAAGGAGAGTCTCAGGCAGGCTTGGCAGCTGACTGTCAGGGCAACAGATGCTGGGGTGTGGGTGGGAGGGTGAGATAAAGCTGAGGAAGATGGAGGGCGGCCACTTGCACAGACTATGGGCTTTCTGTTCTGGAGCAGGACTGCTGAATCATTACTGCAGATTAGGGGGAGACCTGAAGCCTTCCACAAAGCTCAAGTCCCAGAAGTGATGGAATCCCCGCTCAGATAGGTACATTGGCTTCAGGAGGCAAGTCTTGTTAACTCAAGCCAGAGGTTGGATATGTTTATCTTCACAATCTATCTGTGTAGTAGACCTTATTAGTCCCATTTCACAGATGACCAACGCTGAGACTCTGAAGCATGATTTAACTTGCAAAAAAGTGGCAGGGTTGCGATATGAACCAGGTCAGCTGGACTCTAAAATCTAAAGTATGGGTGGCTCTCTTGCCTGGGCACCACTCAATTGCTCAGCACAACAAGGCTTCTAAGGTTCACTCTTTATCGGTGCAGAAACACAGATAAGCATATGAAAGGGGATGGGGAGATAAAGGCCCAGAAAAAGTCCACAGCATTAGAAGTCACATCTGGAGGCAACAGAAGTCAGCTAATGTACTCTTCTGTTCACAAGAAGAAATGTGCTTTTCTTTCCCAGGCCTTAACACCATGGACCTGAGACTAACAGTGAAAGCTAATATTTACTGAGCACTTACTAGGTTCTAGGGAACATGCCAAGAACGTGGTAAGGGCCGATTGAGCTCTCAGAATAGCCCTTAAATTATTGTTTCCAACTCACAGATGAGTAAACACACTTGGGATAATTAAGCAGCTGGGCAAGGTCACCTGGCTGGTAAACAGAGAAGGGATTTGGACCCAAATAGCCTGACTTCAAAGGCAACAGCAACTAGAGCCCTGAAACCCACTGATGTTGCTCTAGAACTCTACTCATGCCTCCAGGGCCATGGTCTTTCCTTTCTGGGCTACCTGGACTCCCTCAGAGTCCTCACCAGCTGCCAGGGGATGTGGGAAGTTCTGGCTATGCCAGTCTATCTGCTGACCCCACAGCTAGTACCTGCACTCCATGCACTGATCACAATGAGGCAGAGTCTAGGACAAACAGAGGATGTTCACAGCAATTGCTGCATCCCTCAAATTGATTTTCCTCCATCCTCACATCTTCTCCCCTCTGAACTCTTTGGCTCTGTCTTGCATTCCTTTCCCGGTCTCCAGCCTTAGCCATGGCCTTGATGGTGATTTGCCCTTGCCTCTTCCCTTTGGATTATGACTTTAGTGTGGTTGAGAGAAGTTGGTTTTAGACTCTGGAAGACCTAGTTTAAAATTCTAGCCCTTCCACTTGCTAGCTGTATAGGCAAGTTATATTGTCAATCTATTATATTTATAAAATTGATAAACATATTTACCTTGTAGTACCCTTATAATATCTATACTATGCCTGGCCCTTCATGGGAAGTTGGGAACTAAGCTTTACTTTTGTTACTTTGTATCTGAACTTCTTGGGTAGGTAGGTGTTATGGTTTGGATCTAAAAATGTCCCCAAGGAGCTCATGTGTGAGGTAATGTAGCAATGTTCAGAGGTGACAGACTGGACTATGAGAGTCATAACCTTATCAGTGAATTAATCCCATTTGATGGATTAATAATTTGAATAGAATATCGGTTAGTAATTGTAAGCAGGTGTGGCATGGCTGGAGGAGGGAGGCTACTGGGGGGCATAACCTTGGACTATATTTGTCCCTGGCCCTGCTCCCTCTGCTTCCTGGATGCTGTGAGCTGAGCATCTTTCTTCTGCCATGCACCTCCACCATGATGATCTGCCTCACCTCAGTCAACAATGCAGCTGGCTGACCAGGGATGGAACCTCTGAAACTGTGAGCCCAAATTAAACTTTCCTCCTCTAACGTGTACTTGTCAAGTATCTTGGTCACATCATTGAAAAGTGTAGGACTCCAGGCTCGGAATGACTTGGTTCTGGCTACAAAGTTGGGCCTGACTCACACCATTCCTTACATTTGTTCAAAAGGGAAAGCTGAAAATGGCTCAAGCCAAGGCACTCAGCATGCGCTACCATCACCCAGCCCAATTCTGAAAGCTGAGAAGCAGCTCCAAGGGAGTCTGGAGACACAGGGGGTTCTCCACTGAGCTAGAGACAAGACCCAGTTCACAGAGTGTGGGGTTCAGAACAGGCGAGCTATAGGCATTTGGGAAATCTGTTGGATTATTCAGGGCCCAATTCTATATGTGTACTACATTAGCCCTTTTCTCCCTTTCTCTACTGCCTTCCATACATTCAGGGGTGTGTGTGTATGTGTGTGTGTGTGTGTGTGTGTGTGTGTGTGTGTGTGTGTTAAATAAACCTTCTTTAGAAGATGGGAAATAGAAGGGATCATCCCTCCAGACCTAGAGAACCTGTATGAATCCCCCACCGTTTGGTAGATTCTGGAATTTCTCATCCTGTTTAACTGGCCTTATGGGCGCAAGATAAGGCAAGAGTCAACCCACTAACCGAATCCCTTTAGTGACAGAAAATTGACTGATCTGAGATTTTTGTCTTCTTCATGGTGCTGCAAAGAAGTATCCAATCTCCCATTAAATGGCCACAGAAAAGGGAACCCTGAGGGACATCTGATAAATGCATGTGTGATGTCAGTGAATTCTAGAACCATCCTCAGCAGTGGTATTTTTATTTCAGTTTTTCAAAACAAGGAACTTAGCTCAGCTAAAGCACTTTTGCTCCAGGCCCCACAGGGGAAAAGAGATAGAATACAGATTAAGAGCTGAAGCTCCTGTGCACCCTGTGCCTTCAGGCTGTATTGGTGGCATGGGACAGAAGATTAAGACACTGTTTTATGGATTCACTAAGCTTGCCTGCAGTAGAAGCTCAAAAAATGTTTATCTGTTTATTTTTTTTAAAATATGGTCTAAGTGGTGCACGCCTAGAATCTCAGCAGTTTGGGAGGTTGAGACAGGAGGATCACAAGTTTAAAGTCAGCCTCAGAAACTTAGCAAGGCCCTAATCAACTTAGTGAGACCCTGTCTCAAAATAAAAAATGTCTGGAGATATGATTCAATGGTTAAGCCCTGCTGGGCTCAATCCCTGGTACTTAAAAAAAAAAATTCAAAACTCAAAACCAAAACAACAATAACAATAACAAAAAACAGTTTGGCAGTAAGAAGAATGAAAGGATAATGGATCATCTGAAATGGACACCTGGCTATTGATAACAACAGCTTGAACAAGAAGGGTATGTGCATGGCATGGTGGGGTCTGAGCAAAAGGAGGTCTATGGTCCACAGGGCACCATTCACCTTCATCAGGACCAGGACCAAGCCCATCTCCTTTCACCCCTTCCACCTCTTTTGAATAGCTAACATGCTATGGGCCCTCTATTTCAGGATTTCCCAAGATGTATTTTAAACAAATCCTGGGAAATTCTTGGCTGAAAAGAGAGGGGCATGAATTCAAACATATTTGCAAAAATGCTGTTTTCACAAAAGTTTATGATATGGCCAAGCATAGTAAAGGATCTCAGAATACCTATAGCAAAATGTCCCTTTCCCCACACTACCTGTTGGTTTAAAACAATCTGTAATCAGACCCCTCAGATTTCATTTCTGGCTTTAACACCTAACAATAATGTAGCCATATGCAAATGGTTTAGTCATCTTAAACCTGTTTTTCCATCCCCCCAAAACCCAGGACATACTAATGTTATCACTTGCTCAACGGGTTTTTGTGAGGATTGAACACACACGCATATAAGAGGCTTTGCTTCATGCCTTGCAGATAGCACTGCATTGTGAATGATTTTAATATCCCATTGACCAAATGTTCTTTGCAACACACTTAGGGATTAAATTACTCCTGTATGTTTATTTTCAGGAGAGCAGATTTGGCATTAATACATCAATCTGAAGTTGCAGGAACTTAAGAGTAGCGAGTATTCAAACACTATATTCTGCTTTGTGTTATTTTCTCTAAGTTTCTCGTATTTATGTATTGCTGTAAGTACTCTGAACAAAAAGGTTGTTTTATTGTTTTATACTTTGAGTCTACCTGGTACAAGCAAGGCAGGGGACATGTCTTATCAAAATTGAATTAGAAAAGAGCAGTGGCATTATTTAGTCAAGAGGTAAATTTATCACCTCCTATTTGGGGGAGGAAAAAAGTCCACAGCAGAAATGATAGCTTTTTGCCAGAGTCGTCTTATAGTCCTGGCATTGAAGGCTACACACAGCTTTTAGGAGGAGAACTCTGTGAACTTTTTTGATCCAGCCTAGGAATGGGAAGAAAGAATCTGAAATTCCTCTTTTTATCCCTAAAACTACCGTTCTCCCTTCAGTCTAGTTTTTCAGGTGGTGAGAGTTAATTTTTGGTCACTGTAGTTCATTAGAAAGTTAATGCCAGACAATATTAACCAACAGTCTTAACTGAAATAATACGTCTTAAGGGTTTGGAGTTAGACTTTGACCAGTCTTAAGTATTGAGATTTTGAATCCTAACTATACAGATAGACTGGTAACAATAATTCCAGACAGTTTAGATACTAATTAGTGATATAGAAAGTATTTGACCAGAGGTCATTCAGTGATTTGCAGTATGCCTTTTCTCTCTTTCTCACCCTTAGGGCATCCTGTGACTCTCAGATGAAAACTGGGAAATTTCAGACTCCAAGAAGTTGGACTGCAATGAGAAAATAAGTCCAAACCAGTGCTCCAAAAAGAAACGGTAGGCATCCAGGTGTGGGAAGATGACCTTAGGCCTGGATGACCCTAGGTGGAGTGGAGTGGAGTGACTTGGTCTTGTGGATGGGTCAGTATTGAAATGGAGTTAGTGAACCTGAAATAGGGCTGGGTTAAGCTCAGGCAACCAACACTCCTGGGCAGAGGTCAGAATCCAAACCAATCACTCCATATAAGGTTCCAGCAGGAAATTGCTTAACAAGTAGACCCAATGCAGGACTAGAGTTTGTGGGGAGATGAGGCAAGCCAGGAGCTGGGGTGGAGGTGGAGGGTGAGGCAAGAGTGCTGGCCTGGAGGCTCTGAAAGCAGGAGAACTTGGTCCTCAGTCAGAAGCCAGCTGAGTTGATGCATGTGTCTAACCACAGCTTTCTGATCTCCAAGCCACATTCAGTGCAAGATCTAAATTGAGCATTGACTATAATAATTTTTCTGGGGCTCACATATGGATTTGCTTTTATCTCTGACTTAGTAAATCTCCTTTTTCCTAAATGAAATTAAATAAAAATCCCAGTAATTTCTCAGCTCAATCATTTTTCTTGCTTCCTCTCTCTCCCCTCTTCCTTTTCACTAAATCCAGGAATGTCCCATTCAATCCTTCCTTTTGGGGTACTTTAGAAAGGAAATAAGTCGTCCACATGATTTATGTTATTCCTTTTATCCTATTATGGAGACCACAAAGGGAGAATCCCTTATGTAATATGGAACTGCTTCGGATGACAAAGGGCTGGAAGTCAGACGAGACCTGGGGGACTTCCTGGATGACTAGCTGCTCAGTCCTGTCTTCATTTTTTCTTTCCTTCTGAAGGGAAAGAGGGATGCTTATCAATGAGGGTCTGGCCTATGGTCAGTTCTGGACTGAACCTGGGCTTTGGAGGTATGGAGCCTAGGGATGTGTGTCTATGGACCCCAGAAAACTTCCCTCAAATACCCTAAGTTCTGAAAGCAGCTGGCAGATATTCTACCCCTCCCATTTCCTTTATCAACACCTCATTTTGACTTAGAGCTCAGTTCAAAGTCTTCCCTCATCCTAGATTCATCTGCTACCATGTTTCTGAACTCTTCCTGAGCACAGATCACAGTTGGTAATTGCACAGTATCTGAGGGCCTCCCTGCTTCAGGTCCATGGTACCTCTAGGATTTTGCCCTTTATGCTAGAGGCTGGGTCAGTCCTCACAGAAGTCTCCCTGGTGCCCAGCATGAAGCCTTGAGTGGGATGGCTGTGAAATAAATACTTGCCTCCTCCTGGAATTAGTCAGGCTCCTTTTCCATCTGCTTACCCTTAATCAAACCTCAGAAAAGACAAGGGCAGACTTAGGACTTACAGAGCTAAGTTGTAATGGAAAGGGATCTGAATTCAAGTCTATCTGCTCTTTCCACTTTGCCAGGAAGTTTTGCAGAGTCTACATAGCTCTTTTTCTTTTTTCTTTTTTTACAGAGAGAGAGAAAGACAGAATCAATTCTACTTAGTTTTTCATGTGGCTTTCATTGCTCCAACATTTCATTGTGTATGTGGTGCTGGTGTATGAACCCATGTCCTTAGACATGCAAGGCAAGTGCCGTAACCACTGGGCCACTGCTCCAGCCCCTGCGTGGCTCCTTTTATCTTGCTCCAATAAAGTTGTCAGAATTAGGAAACCAAAACTTGTTAAAAGATGAAGGCTCTTACTTCTCCAAATGTTTGTGCCAGGGTTAAGGACACTGGCTAAGCATCTGGCCCAGGCATGATCATACTTGGGTTTAAATTCCAGCTATAAACTTCCATGCTGCTTGCCCTTGAACACATCTGCTAACTTCCAAGAGGTTCAGTTTCCTTATCTGAAGAATAATGACACGGATTCTGAGCTGTTTGGGAAATTAAAGCACAGTGCTGTAGGCACACAGAAGGAATCCAGGGAATGACAGCTAAAGCTACCATTGCAAAAAAGATGGCTCTTCCTCATCAAAGCCAACATGGCACCAAGTGAGAGCAAGTGGAACAGAGGAAGTGAGGCTGCCTTTTCCCCAAAGGACAAACTCTTTCCTGGAAATCAGATTAGAAGAAATGTGATATATGGGAATTATGGGAGTTATCCTGGGAGCTTCCACGTGACAAATGATGAAACCTAATGCCGGGCCAATCTTTTGGGGACTGTTGATGGCACACCAGTAACAGCAACCAACTGGAAATGTCCACCTTCCTTTCTTTAAACTGTTATTTACATCTGACAGTGTTTGCACTGTCCTTTCTGCTTTGGAGTCCAAAATAGAGTAAACATGTGAAAATCCTTCTACCACTCATAAAAATCACTCATTCTCAATAGCTCACAAATAAAAACAACATCCCACACACGTGGGAAAAAAAACAGACCTCCTCTGGCAGTGTGGCTGAGAACACACCATTTCCTAAACACTTGCAAAACAAAATGGAATTGGATCACGAGGGGAAAAATGAACAGATGTTTCTTAAAAATATGCAGTCCCTTCCTCTTAGTTTACTCTCCTACTCCTTTATACCCATCCCATTCCCTACCTTGTGCAAAATGTATATGTGTATGTAAAGAAGCCTCATGCTCGTGCTGAAGCTGATGAATTTAGCTACTTAGGACTGATTCCTTCTAGCAGATGTTTTGTGTTATCTCAATGTGTTCCTCAAGAAAGTGTCTGTTCATCAAGCCAAAGAAAACAACCCCGTGTAGCAAGACTTTGTTCTTCTGCCTAAAAAAAAAGTCCCCAAACAAACTGACAGCTGCAAATGGTTAGAAATAAACTGGCTACTACTCTGTTCTCCACCTCCCTTCCTTTGCCCTCCCTCAGCTCCCTTGTGTTACCCTTCAGCTCATTTTGGCGGCTGGACTAAAAGAAAGGAAAAGAGAGTAACCTGTGATTATCTGTTCTAAACTGATTGTTAATTCTTTCAGACATGCCATTTTCCAGGGTCAGGAAATGCTGTTTCAGCCGCCCAAAAGAGCGACTGTAAATACAGTGTGCCTGCTTGTTATACTTCCCTCTGTTCCCTTGATGCCACTTCTCAGCCACCAAAGTCTGCTCCTTAGGCTTCTCTCCAGAATGGCTGTCTCTGCTCTCTCACCCTCTCTCACAAGGCCTGTGCATGCAGGTGGAAGTCCAATTTAGAAAGACCCAAGAGCTGAGTGTGGTAGCAGAGGCCTATAATCCCAGCAGCTCAGGGGGCTGAGGCAGGAGGATCACCAAGTTCAAAGCCAGCCTCAGTTATTTAGTGAGGCTCTAAGTAACTTAGTGAGACCCTGTCTCTAAATCAAAAATAAAAAAGGGCTGGAGATGGTGCTCAGTGGTTAAGCATCCCTGAGTTCAATCCCTGGTCCAAAAAAAGAAAAAAAGAAAAAAAAGAAAAGAAAAAGAAAACCTGAGAAAGATATTCACTATGGAGTGACAACAAACACCACTTTAAACAAATCTTCACTCATTCAAATCCACCCCCCGCCCATTTGCTGAAAACTGAATGAGCCAAATGATATGGAACAAGCTGAGAACAACACGTTAGTGAACTTCAAATTAGGCTGAAGACCCAGTAGTTTATCAAGAGCCCCAGAGTTTGAAAATAACCTAGATTCCTTATCTTGTGTATGATACTGTGAGAATAATCACAAATAAAACTATTTTTTATTCACTAGCAAAATCATTCTTCCATTATGTGAAGGGCAATTAGTACAAAGCCTTGCTTGAATAGTTTCTAGACTATAAACATCCCTTCAACTCCATGGCCTCTCCCCTAGCTCCAGCTACCAACACCTGCTGCCAGGCTTATGTGGCTCTCCAGAAACTGTGGTTCCTTCTAATGCAATTTCCAATGTCCAATCTCCACCTGGAAAACATGAGATTTGCTAATATGTAAATCTAACCAGGGAATCTACCTTGCTGCATAAAATGATAAAGCAGCTTCCTATTGCCTCCAAGGTGAAATCAAGGCTATTTAACATATATTCACACAAATCCTTCTGTCCACCATCATTTCTGGATCCTCTAAGCTTGCTTGTAATACTCCAGCTATTTGGTGTTAGATCCTTTGATTTTCTCCCTTCTGGGTGTCTTCATATGCAGGAGGGTTGGCAGCTGGAAATCTCTTCCTCAGCATCTCTTTTCTGTGTGGCTAACTCCCATTTGTAATTCAAACGTCAATTCAGCTATCACTTCCTCTAGAACATTCTCCTTGCCCACTACACCCTCAATCTGGTTATGCTATGTCATAACACCCTGTACTTCTCCCATGATAATGGTTAACACATTGTCCTATGGTCTTTTTGTTTCCTTGTCAAGTAAAACTTTTGAAATGTCAGGGAATAAATGGGTTCACGGTTCTATCACTGCATTGAATGCAGGCCAGAACATGGTGGTTCTTAATAAGTATTTGCCAGGTAAAAGCAATGGACTGAATGTTTATAGCCCTCCTCAAATTCATGTGCTAAAATTTTAAGTCCCAAGCTGATGTATTAGGAGGTGGTGAGATCTTTAGGAGATAATTAGGTCATGAAAGCAAAAATTTCACAAACGGTATTAGTGCCTCTGCAAATGAGGCACCTTTTCCATCCTCCATGTGATATGATGGCACAAGACTGCCATCTATAAAGGAAGAGGGCCCTCTCCAGACACTGGACTTGTCGGTGCTTTGATCTTGGTTGGACTGCCAGCCTCCAGAACTATGGAAATAAATCTTAATTGTATAAGCCACCAAGTTTGAGATATTTTTGTTTTAGTAGCACAAGCGGACTAAGACAGTGAATAAATAAACAAATAACCACACAAACTACAGTAATGTGGGTGTGATGAGGAGCTTCATCCGTTTGGGTTCCCTTTACTTTTTCCAACTCCTAGCAATGGCCCTTGTTTCACAGTGCTCTGTGGAAAGGTTCCCAGGGAATTGCACCAGACCCATGTTTAACCTTAACGTGTCAAAGGCTGCAGTGAAAATTAATACACATTTACTCTTAACGGCTCAGAGAAAAGTGCATCATTTTTTCAGGTTTTTACTGCTATTGAGGAGGCAGCCCCTCCTTCCACAAATATTCGAGTGCCTATTTTCATCTAAATAGAAAGTGGTTAAATATGTGATTTTCCAGAGTTTGAAAAGTTAACAGGCCAGGATTAAGGAACAAATAATCCAAGATATTTAATAGAGAGAGAAAGGAGTAAGATAGAAGATAGAAAAAGTAGTTGATCCTCTTTAGGAAGAGAGGGAGGGGCTGGAGCAGTGGTTCAGTGGTTACAGTCCTTAGCTGGCAAGTTACGAGGACACGAGTTCGAACCCCAGCACCACGTACACAACAAAGTGTCAGAGCAATGAAAGCCACAGGAAAAACTAAATAAAATTGATTCTCTCTCTCTCTCTCTCTCTCTCTCTCTCTTTCTCCCCCTTTCTCTGAAAGAAAGAAAGAAAGGAGGAGGAAGATCCAGTGAAGAATGATGTTCGGAACCCTACTTGAGGTGTGCTTTGCAGAGCCAGAGGGAAGAGTAATGAGGAAAAAGTTCATCTGAAACTGAAATGTAACTGTTGGGGATCTTCTGAAGACAGAAGGTGTCTAAGAAAGAGAAACTTGACAAAGAATTTCAAGGCAGTCTCTGCCTGCAAAGACCCACCTGTGCATGGGACTAATGACCTTATGCACATAAGACTCAAGGCAGGCAGGTTTGTTGGATCCAAATAAAACCAGAAGTGTTGGGTCAATATTGACCTACATTCATGAACTAAACTGTGTCATCTAGGTAAATGATTTACTTGAATATATTTTAAACCAGGAATCACATATGCCAAAGCCTTCAGGGATTACAAAGAAACATAAATGAGTAAAGTAATATGATAAGGAGTAGTTTGGACTTTGACAATCTACGGAGTACACAGGAGTTATACAGGAAAGAGTATGTGGTATTATACAGGAAAGGAACAAAGCCTCCCAGCTTTAGTTAATTGTTATACAACTGGAAAATGAGTCCAGGATTGCCAGACCTGCTGGCATTCAAGGGAATCCAGAAGTCTAGATTCCTATGTGAAATCTTCTCATGGTTACATGTTGGTTAATTCAAAAATATTAAAAATTTTTTTCAAATATTTTATTTGATGATTGGGCAATTTTAATGTTCTTATGAAATATAACTTTTTTTAAAGAGAGAGGGACAGTGAGAGAGAGAGAGAGAGAGAATCAATTTCATTTCATTTTTCATGTGGCCTCCTTTGCTCTGAAACTTTGTTGTGTACGTGGTGCTGGGTTGAACTTGCATACTCGTGCCAGGCAAGCACCATAGCCGCTGAGCCACCACTCCAGCCCCTGAAATATGACTTTTAAGACAAGTCTGAGAGTTCTGAAATTTGTCTTTTGGAATTTGGAGGTGATGGGTGTGGAGCTGGCAAGAGGAATACAGGTGACTGAAGCAACTGCCTCTGTAAGACCTGAAATTCTAAAGAAGAGGTGAGATGCTGCTGGTTACAGGTCAGTCAGCCAGCAGGAGTGTTTCCTTTGAACTACATATTTTTGAAATGCTGACATTTAAAAATTGAGAAACATAACATGAAGGTCAAGGATTCTAGGTTTCCTCAGAAAAACTCTTTTGAGTCTTTTGACCTGGCACATCTGGGAACTAAAATTCCCATGTGGCCACAGCAACGTCTGCTCACCAAATGCATGGGAGATGCTGTGCTCACCTGGCTGTCCCATTCATGTCAATTTTTAATTTTGCCCAGCCTGGACAGGTTAAAGAAAACACTGCCCGTGGCCACAGATTGACTGGAGCCATTGGTAGGCACTTTTGGGTTTTTCTTTGGACAGGTTTGCCCTCTAGGGAGGAAGAACTCTGTCCATCATAGGCCATACCAGGATGGTAACCACTGCCCTGTCACCTGCTCCTTAAGGCTGTCACAGTCTCAGCTCTTCTAGGAACTCCAGCCAAAACACTTTCTTTGTTTTGTTTTGTTTCTTTCACAAAGCCATGTGAGATTTGGTTGCACAGAAAATATCTATTGATCACAACTGGAAAATCATTACTTTAGTAACAGTGATTCTGAGTACCTCAGACTTTCAAACTTCTTCCAGGCACCACTGAGCACTGTAGTGGAATAGTCCCTTTCTCCTGCTGCATTGGACACAAAAGCACAGAGGGCACGATTTGCTTGTTTTCTGAAGAGAATCCTGGGGAGCATGGGCTAACAGACTTTTGGGAGTAACAAAAGCAAACAGGCTCAGTGTTTTGCAACAGGGACCAGGAATCTTCTGCCTATGTCTTTCCTTTAACATTTATAAGTCATCCTCAAGTTACATACATTTGACTTTCTTATCACCTGCATATCTGCACAGTATTATGGACATTGCCAGACCTCTTTAATATGACACATTTGATCCATGATACTAACCACAGTGATGCTTTGGTGACATCATACAGAAGTACTGGCCAGCAGTACTTGTTAGAGGGGAGAATAACAGCAAAAGCCCCACCCCATCCCAAGCATCCTGAAAGGCCCAGGGAAGTCCTGCTGCCTGTCCCTGCCCAGAAAGCCACCTTGCAAAGCAAAAGTCCCCTTGCTCAGCACTACCTCCCTAGGTTCCTAAGAAGATTCTCATATTTCCTGGGCCCAAAGGCATACTAGTATCTTTTGGAACTGTAGTTAGTATTTATACTTTTTAAATTCTAGGCATAAATGTAATAATATTAAAATAAAAAATGATGTCAAGTATAAATGTCATTATCATTCATAATCCCACCAGGAAATAGCTTCTGGCAATATTTTGGTGTTAAATCCCAGTCTTTTTGCTCTGTGTGGGTGGTACTTGGCAAACCCAGGGACAATCTACCACTGAGCCAGGCTGGCCTTGAACTTGCAATCCTCCTGTCTTAGGCTCCCAAGTAGCTGGGATTACAGGTATGCATGCACAGTCATCTATATTTCTTCATCTGAGCAGTGTCTGTTCAGATCACTTGTCCCATCTTTTTATTGGATTACTTTTTTTGATGTTTTATTGTGAGTTCTCAAAGAATATTTAATACTCTTGATGTAATGTATTATAGGTGTATTACACATATACACAAAACGCTTAGCATTTTTTAGTCCTCAAGGAAATGCAAATCAAAACTATATTGAGGACTGGAGTGGTTGCTCAGTGGTTATGGTGCTTGCCTGGCATGTGCCAGGATGCAGGTTTGAACCTCAGTACCACGTACACAATGGAGTGTTGGAGTAATGAAAGCCATATGAAAAATGAAATAAAATTGATTCTCTCTTTCTCACTATCCCTCTCTTAAAAAAAACAACTACATTAAGATTACACCTCACTGCAGTATGAATGGCTATTACAGATGGCTTTACTATTAGGAAAATATATGGAAGTGGAAGACATCATGGCATGTGAAATAAACCAGACACAGAAGGACAAGCATCAAGTTGTCCTCATATGTGAAAACTAAGAACAAAATAAACCTAGACCTGAAAGTAGAATAAGTAATGTTGGTTGGGAAGTGGTGGAAAAGCACTCAGGAGAATTTTATGCAATGGGGGGAGAAGAGAGAGGGAGGGGAGGAGACATGGAGAGGATTAAAGCAAGGTATATACACTTATGGAAATAGCTCAGTAAAATCTATTGATCCTACTGATTTGCACAATTAATATGAATTGGCATTATAATTAAAAAAGAAAAAGATGGGAGGGAATGATGCTTTTCTGAATATGCTTGTATATTTCTACCCTAGGGAACATGTTGTTTTACAAATTAAAAAAAAATTAAAATTAAATCAACAAGGATGGGAAAGGTGGGGAACTTAAGAGCAGACTGGATCTAAAGAGCCCAAGTGCATTTCTAATGAATACCAACCACACCAAAGCAGGTAGGAGAGCTCCAAACAGATCCTGAAGTTCTCTTAGGAGGTTTTCTTTTATAGTGGTGGAGCAAAGCAATTCTGAAAGTATTTTGGATGTATTATGAGATGAGCAAATGAGTACACATATTGATGTTAGGAAACAGTTCTTACATGGAAGAAATATACAAATACAGAATGAGGGATGCAAAAAAGAACTGGTGGGGATGGACAGGAACTGGGAGGACTCATGTGACTCTGTGACTTTAAGATACATAAAAATAAAATAAAATACATACAGCTGGCCTTCCTTGTCCTTGAGTTCCCCATCCAACATTCTACCAACCACAAATTGAAAATATTTTAAAAAATTGTTCCTATATGGAAAATAAATATTCTTTGAACAGGGAATCATCATAAACCCATCACAGACTCATAAGCCCATCACACAGATTCAATAATTATTAGGACAAAGTCATGTTTGGAAGACACTATTACCTTTCTAAGTTAGTCTTTGATGATTTTCCCTGACTGGACTCTTAATAGTGGATTGAATCCTAATTTATATGAATAGTTCAGGTACATTTTGCACTATACTCCCTGAAAGATGTTACTTTTATAGGAAATATTAGAATTCCCTCAAATCTTGAATAAAACCAGTGTGCACTATTTATCATGCTGTGTTTACATTCCCGGGCACATCCTTGAGCTCCCGGGCTGTGTGCTCACCTGCGCTGGAGAAACACTGATACAAAACTCAAGAGCCAAAGCCGTAAACGGCAATCGCTCTTCCTTTGAGTATGACAGTGTGTTCAAGTTATGAGAGAAGTGAAAAAGAAAACAAAAAACAACAACAAAACAACTGATCGCAGTGTCCCCCGCTAGAGCAATGGAATCAGAAATTCCCCAGAATTCACTAGCCTTTTTTTTTTTTTTTGGTACCAGAGGTATTTAACCATTGAGCCGCAGCCCAGACCTCCTTCCGTTTTCCTTTCTTTCTTTTTTTTTTTTTTTTCTTTGAGACAGGGTCTTGCTAACTTGCTTATGGCATTGCTAAATTGCTGAGGCTGGTTTGAACTTGTGATCCTCCTGCCTCGGCCTCCCAAATCACTGGGATTATAGTCATGTGCAACTGTGCCTGGCACAGCAATGATTCTTAAAGTGTGGTCCCTGGATCAGCAGCACCAGCTGCATTTGGGAACTAGTCAGAATAGAGCAGAGTCAAATACTTTTGGAACAGGGCCCAGAAACCTGTTTTAAAATGTGCTCCAGTAACCCAGATCCATGCTAAATTTTAAAACCACAGTCCTAGAATGTTCTTTTGTGTGTATCCCCAGCTTAAGAAGATAGCCTGCTTAACCAAGCAGCAAGGTTGGTTGGAAATTCACAGAATCTGGTGCCAGACAGACTTAACTTCACATCCTAGCCTGCTAGTTACCAGCTATATGACTTAGCCTCTCTGAAGCTTGGCTTCACCAATGTGAGACATGCAGTATCTATCTCATGCTGTGAAAATTAAGGGGAAAATAAAATGGTGAAAGGTATTTTCCCATATAGGTAGAGTTTGATAAGTTTTTGCTATTATGACACATGAGAGAGTCATTGCCAGTGGTTGAGGGATCAGGAAGGAAGCTTTACAGGTAGAGGAAGTCCCTGAACTGGAGGTCTGAACATTCAAAACAGATGTTTTTGTTCTGACTTCTCTGGGCTAAGCTTAGATTTAGATGCCACCTACCATAGGCATATGAGTGTTCTGGAACAAATATGTTATTCCCTTAGGTACTATCTCTAAACTGCGGAAATGCTTGAAATACATGGCTAGAGAGCTAGGAGTGGTAATTCTGGACCTGAAAATGCCTGGGGTGGAGATGGGGAGAAAGGAAGAGACACCCTGCTAACACCTAGACCAGCATTATCAAACTGGAACCATGAGAAGCTCTGGAAGGTGGTTAAAACACTGACTGCTGGGCTGCACCACCAGAGTTTGAGTCCTGGAATTTGCACTTCTAGCAAATTCTCAGATGATGATTCTACCGATCTGACCACACTGACTACACTGAATTGAAAGCACTGGCTGAGTTCAAGAAACTGAGATCACTGACCTGAGGCCTATAATGAAAGTTTAAGAAGTGGAGATTGGTTTTCTGAGACTTTCTCATTTCCTTTGTAAAATTCAAATTTCTTTTGATGTGCTGTTTAGACATGCTCCAGAATAAGACTGGGAAGTTTACAGAGTTGGGGATGGAAACATGTTCATCTGAACTGCAGGTCCCATAGGGGATTGATTGGGTGGGGCAATGGGGGCAGGCTGACTACTCTACTCTTACAGCTGGTGGGGTGATAACTCATTCACCATCAGACACCAGATATGTTGGCACCTCCTCACTGCTCCCAAGAGGCTGACACATATCAGTCCTTTAGGATGTTAAGTGTCATCCTTCCTGCAATACCATATTTTACTTATATCCCATTTTAGAGAAGTAGGAACCGATGCTCAGAGGTGAAACAGACTTTTGAATGTCATGTGCCAAATAATAGGGAAATCATGAGGTCAAAACATTAAATCTCAAAACCTCTGCATTTGTATTTCTGACCCACAAAATGGGAGAAGAGTCTTTGCTTTTAGACTGAAAATGGCCAATCCTGAGAATGAACCCAGTATTGCTGGTGTGGGGACATCCTGCATCTGGGCTGCAGTGAGCTAACAAGGATGGACTCTGCACCTGTGCATGGGCAAGCAGGATACAGCCCTCATTCCTGCTCCACTACCCTCCACCAAGTTCGGTGTTAGCATCTAAAGGGACCAGGAGAGAAAACTGACCTGGATCCCATCCAGTGTCCTCAGGAGTATGGCCAGGATGACTACATTCATTCCTAGGCCTAACACCAAAGACACACGGCCAGGGTTTAGTCCAAGAACTCTAAGGACTAGTGCTTAGATTAGCCAAATGATCATGTTGGTGAAGGATGATGATTTGAGGTGCCAGAGTCTATTCCCTTCCCAACCATATCCTCACTCCTCAGCTTTCTGGTCTATTCTCCCAGACCTGAATAGTCCTGGTGTGTTCCCTGGCACAGAACTACTCCTGGCGTATCATACACATCTTTGATTGGGCAGGGGCAGAACCTGGGCACATGGATGAAGTGTAAGGATAGTTGAGGTCTAATGTAGGGAGACTAGGAGAAGACTTGAAGGACAGAGTTCAAATATCTGTAAGATAGACATTTAGAAGATGAAACAGAGAAGAAAATACCATGGCACTTGCCCAGAGTCACAAAGCTAACAGATGCTGGGGTGGACTTTGAGGGTATTTCTTTCTGATGTCAACATTTATTCTCTTTCTACTACTTTATTCTGTCTTCTTATCACCAAAGGCAGCCTCTTCATTCTTAGGGCAATGTGAAGACAACCTTCCATATAGCCTGAGGTGTCCAAGAGCAGATGCCTCCAGTGATAGTGAGCTTCCAGGAGGTGTTCAGGAAGCTTGGAAACCACTTCCTGAAGGTGTTGGAGAGAGGATTCAGACAAGAGAAGATGAGGCTGCTTATGACAGCTGCCTTCATTGCTTGCTATCAGAATTGATTCTCAGACCCCCTTTTGATTCACTGGGTCTTAGGTGAAGTTCAGGAAGAGGGAATTTTGAAAAGCACCTTTAGGAATTCTAGTATGCCCTTATGAATTACTGTGCTCTCCTTTCACTCTGAAATACTATGACTCTAGAATATTCATGTTGGTGATAATGGTGCCAACAATGCCTGCTAATTCCTGAGTGCTGATTCCAGGCCAGGACTAGCAAGTAGCTCATGAAATCCTCATAATGTCACCTACCTGTTCCCAGCCCCCATAGGCACTTTCAGAGAGGAGGACATGGACAGGAAGAGTATGTTTCCTGCCCAAAGTCATAATACAAGGTAGTAGGGGAACCAGACTGTGAACACAAGCAGGTTGGCTGGAGATCTTCCCTCCTCACCGTAGGAGAAAGCAACACATATGAACTGATCTGAAGCTGCTAAGTCCAAGAAAAGTCTTGAATGAAAACCAGCAGCACCTAACCTCCAAAATAATAAAAACTGTATGCAAGAGTGAAATAGACTCTAGATCTTGAAATGAAGGTAAGAGCTGAAATTGTTACAAAGCTCTCAAGGAATAAAGTCTCAAATTTCTTTGGTCTAAATCTATTATATTTATTTTGCAAACATTCCAGTATACCCAGTGTAATTCCTACTTCGATCTCTTCATTTAAAAACAAAACTTGCTGCCAGGAATAGTAGCACACACTTATAATCCCAGCTACACAGGAAGCTGAGGCGGGAAGATCCTAAGCTTGAGGCCAACCTGGGTAACTTAGCAAGATAACTATCTCAAAATAAAAAATAAAAAAGGGCTGGAGTTGTAGCTCAGTGCTAGAGCACCCCTGTGCTCAATTCCTAGTACCAGAACAAAAACTCATTAAAAATGGTTTTATCTTATGATGGAATTTTCAAACAAAGTGTCATTAAGTTTATTGACACAACAGTTCAAACATTAACCCTAGTGAAACTCCTGATGTGTTAATTCAACAGAACTGCCCATGCCTTTCCGGGAAAAGCTGGGTCAATCCCTGAGCCTTGCAGGATGTATCCCAGCTCTCACTCAGCAGTGGGTTTAAGGGCTCACCAGGAATGCAGCCTTACCACTTTCTTGACCAAATGTGTTCTTATTTCCTCTCTCAGGGCAAATCTCAAAGCTCTAGGTGGGCCAAGAACGGAAAAAGAAGAGGGATTTCCATATTATGAGGGCTAAAGCTGACATGGACTTTCCAGGTTAAGTGTCTTATTAATTTAACACTCTCACTAAAGTTGATTTTAGGCAAAATGGGAGAGTGGAAGAGGTGATCCATATCCTGAGCCCCCACCCATCGCTTGTTCCTGCTTTCAGCCCAAGGCTCTGAAACGATTCTAATTATTTATGGTTATTCCCTTTCTCTCTCTCTCTCTCTCTCTCTCTCTGCTTAGGACTAGGTCAACTCCTTGGTTGCTTTAAAATCTGATGAGTAAGAAAAAAAAAATCAAAGGACTTATTTGAAGTCACCCAGTTGTGTGGGATACCCATTGCTTTAGGCATAAAATCAATTCTCTTCTACATAATTTTTTTCAGCCTCAAACCCCAGGTTCCCATAACAGAGAGTCGGATCAAACTAGCTGTTCCCTGACTCACTCACCCAGAAACCAGAAAGGATGTATTTTTCAGAAGATCTGCAACAATCCTCCCCTCTCCTCCCTCTACCCCCATGGCTTAAGGCAGGAAAAAACACCTAATAAATCAAGACGCATTATAATTTCTTCATGCTGACTCAGACAAATAACTCCTTGGCTCTTACCTGGGCTGAGTGAAGGCAAGACCAAAAATTCCCTAAAACTTGACTTCTAAGACAATAAAAACCTGATAAATGTGAACTTGTAGTGAGATACTATGGCTCTCTGTGTGCCATGAAAGATGAGGGGGTACATGCAGGGGCCACTTGTAGTACTGATACAAAGCAGAACTGACAGAAATGGTGTTTCCTGCAATTCCTCCAGAGGGGAGAAATTACCAAAGCTCCTCTCTCCCCCTGTCCTATTCAAAGTCCTATAATAATATCATGAACTTCCAAGACTGGGTGCTATGTGGTCTTTATGGGTGAAAAACACATAAGTGATTAAACAAAAACTTAATAAGCAAGAAGGTATGGAGTGGGGGAGAATAAATTAAATAAGAAATAATAGCTGAGGGGCTGGAGTGGTGGCTCAGTGTTTTCGGCGCTTGCCTCGCATGTGCAGGAACACGAGTTTGTGCCCCAGCACCACGTACACAACAAACTGTCTGAGCAACAAAGGCCAAGTGAAAGATTAAATAAAGCTGATTCTGTCTTTCTCTCTCTCTCCCTCTCACTGTCCCTCTCAAAAAAATAAAAAAGAGAGAGAGAAAAATAATAGCTGAATAGGAGAAAGAGCTGTAGAGAGAAGAAAATGTTCAATATACATCTACCATGTGCTGGGCACAATACAGGCTGTTTATAGGAAAGTCAAAGCAGTGAAGAGTGTTAATCTGTGACCCCAGCCTGCCTGAGTTGATATCGCAGCATATAGGTTCTTGCCCATGTTGCCCCACCTCTCTTAGAGGCAGTAACATAACTCACCCACAGGGCTGGCATGAAGATGGAATGATCTCATTTATGTTGGAGCCCTTATGAAAGAGCCTGGTGCGTAGGAAGCACTACAGAAGGAACTTCAATACATAAGGTTTCTCATTTACTCTCTCCAAATTGCTTTGATCTTTATGAGGCAGGTAGGGTCCAGATTTTATAGCTGGAGAAACTGAGGCACATAGAACTTATCTAGGGTCAATGGGTAGTAAATGATAGTTCAATCTCATTTGAACATGAATTCAATTTGACAAATGGCACGGACTCATGAAGGTGACATCAAAGAAGACCAGATAACCTGCCTGTTAAAGGAGTTGACAGAATGGGTGTGGGTATAGAGAGAAACCTATCCTGGAAGCAAGTTATTTTCCCTTTAAGTCAGAACAGAGCTACTCTGTGAACCCAGTAAACTAGTGCCTTTGAAGAGTGTCATATATGTAGCTATGTTTCCTGGGGTGCTAGGAGATTTGATCCTTCATTTGTTATTTATACTGCTTTCCATTGGAAACACAGTAGACACTTAATAATGATTATGATTGCCCTTACCTGCTCCTCTATGCTGGCATAAGATTAAATTTATATGTATTATCCAGCATTCCCCAAAGATTGTCCTGATAATATAAGATGTTCCTTTAAAAATAAAGGCAATCAGAGTTAAACAAAATGCTTTTGCTCTAGCTCTCTGGAAAGTTTCCTGGTGTATAAATGCATTATAAAGTTTCTGAGAAATTTTAAAGAAAACTGTTTACTCAATGTATCTATCCTAAACCTATTTATTCATAGAACCCCTTTACATGTAATAGAAACTTTGGGGGAACTGAAACTAGCTAATTAAACTGACGGATCTACAAAGGAGGAATTATTCTTCTCATTTTCCAAGTGAACAAATCAAAGCTCATCCAATAGGCAGCAGAGTTGTAACTAGACACCTAAGTCTCTGCCTCTGGAAAACAGACTAACCTTAGTTAATCTTTTTTTTTTCCCTCTCTCTCTCTTTTTCTTCTTATCCTACACATATGAAGAAACAAGCTGCCACCATTGACAAGAATGGTTTGCAGGTACCCTTGCCTGAAGCTAACACCGGGGCCAGCAGCAGACCTTTGCTGGCATTTAGGGTTATCTCCAGAGACCTGACTGGGAAGATTCTGTTATTTCAGAGCCTGCTAGTGTAAACAATCTCAGGTCATTCATCTTGTCAACTATCTGGCTTTATTGACTGATGAAAAATATCTGGTCATCTGGAAAGTAAAATCCCTCTCGTTGAAATGATTGTTCTGTGGTGACTCATTCTTCCAGAGGAAACGATAATGGAGGTAAACTCACTTTAGAACGGGAACATACACAGAGCGACACTCTTTCCAGCATTTCCCTGGCACATCTGTGTTGGACAGAAGCATCCCTGCCCCTGGAGCCTGCCAAATGCCTTAGAGCCCAGGCCCCCAGCTGATATGCCAGTAAGTAATATCAGCAACCAAGACAAGTCTTTCTGACCAAATAGCATCTCCGTACCTAGGGAGGTGAGCGTGGGCAAGGACAAGGAGCTGAGCCTGGTCCTCACCAGCAGCCCCAGTCTCCAACCCCTTTGCTTGGAATGCAGATCACATCTCCTAAAGCACACGGGTTGTTAAGCAGTCCCATCAAGATGGAGTAGGTTGCACATCTGGGGACAGCTAAGGGTGGAGGTAGGCATCTTGCTTTAGAAATTAGCATCAAATCTAAACTGCTTAATTTCTGCTGCATGGTCCTGCGATGCAGCACGAAGCAGGAGTGCTGGAGGACTAGGAGGGAAGAAAAGAAGGGTCTTCAGAGGAAGGTTGCCTGATGTGTTTGCTAGCTGAGTCTCTTCTGTGGGGTTTAATATGCTCCCCTGAATCCTTATACTCACATACACTTTCCAAAAACAAAGCAGGACACAAAAGAATAGTTCCATTTTCCCAAGCCATATCAATCCAGTCTAATATAATGAGTACTTCAGAGGGTCAGGTCCTATGCTAGGTGAGGTGAGATACAGTGACAATGAAGATACAGAAGAAAGCAGGCCAGGATGGACTGGTGGTATTAAAACTGTGTTTTACCAGTTTTACACAGGTACCTAAAGAGGCCTTGAAGGGCTGTGGGGGTGGTGAGGGGCTGAGAGTATGGGGTCCTCTTGCTGCACTGCCCAACTGCCCTTTCTCTCATACTCTGTCCCCACCAACTCAGGCAGGGAGAGCTGCTGGGAGGTTTAAATTCTTGATGTCTGAAAAGCCTTTGGGAATTTTTTCAGGTTCTTTTTGCAAGACTGGCCTGGGAGCAGGATGGTTATTAAGCATGCAAAGGTTCTGGCACAGGAAACACTTGGAGTTCAGTGTCAGCTGAGCCCTTTCAAGTGAGTACAAGCACCAGCCGGGCCTGGCACTTGCTCAAGCATCTGCTTGCTGCTTTCCACAGTTGCTTGTGGCAGCTGCTGGGCTATAACCCTGAGTACACTGAGGTTAGACGCTTTTTGTGCAAATAGCTTGGAAGAGGGTGCTTCCATGCCTCATGCATGGGAAATGAAGAAGATTCTCAGACACTTTCCTCTAGATGTGTCTAGGGGTGGTTTACAGCCTGGTGATACCTAGATGACTGTACAACATGTGCAAGAAGCACAAGGATGATGCATCCTGCTGCCCTTTTCCTAGGGCTGTGGTGCTTTCAGGCGGAAGACCCTGGGTGCCCAAGAATGGGTCTAAAGTTTGAGTCCTGACCCACTACTGTCTCACTTGTGATCTTGGGCAAGTGACTCCTGTCATTAGGCCTGTATATATTTTCTCATTTGCAAATCATGGTACAATGATGCTCCTGTCTCGTGGTGTTTAAGGGTTAAAGTATCCGCACGTAATGATAAGCACGTTGTAAATGTCCCATACATTTTTAGCCATTTTTAGTATCATTGTCATTATTATCAACACATTTGAAACAAACAAATCAACAAGATCAAAACAAGTGTCCAAGAACAGCAATAACCCATTTGATGGTGTTGGTTTGGAAGCAACACTTGTCAAAATGAAAACACATTGAAGAAACAGCCTTGTTGATGGCAATTTTCTTTCTCCTCAAGAACGGCATGAAGAACTTATTTTTTTCAGATGCTAGAATGCACAAATCCAAGAAACTTTTCTCCTTAGAGAAATTCACCAGATGGAAGCTCTTTTCAAAGGAATTTCAAAATTTGTATATGTAGCACAACAGGGTCTTGTGGAACCCTGTACCAGTTGTCATCACATTCATGATGGCCCTTACAGCTCAGGCAGCCTGTGTTCCATTGATATTTTATTAGCTACAGGAATTGCATTTCAGAGCAGGTTTTGAAGGAAAACATCGCAAGCTTATCTTTCCAAAGGCCAAGGCAGCAATCAAAGTATTACCTCAGGAATCTTATGTTATATCGGTCATCCAAGCATACCCCTCTCTATAATCTATCTGCTTCTGGAGGGAGGAAGGAGTGTCAGGGGAAAGTATGAGTCCTCATCCCTACAAGCCAGAGACTCAGCACACCTGGAATCTCACAGCTGCCTGGGATTGTCCCGATAATGCACGTTTGTGTTGGTTTCTCCATAAAATATGAAATGTGGCAGAGTTGCTTCTGAGTACCAAAAATAAACTTACACATCTATGAATATGAATCACAGTGACTTAATTGAAATCTCTACCCTACATGAGGCTTGCTACAAAAGCTAAAGTTGGATGTTCCCTTTAAACAGAAAGGAAGGAGAGAGGTGAATGAATAAATGAATTAACTGTCCGTTTAAAACATTTATCATTGAGGGTTGGAATGGTGGCTCAACATTTGGAGTGCTTGCCTGTCATGCATGAGGACCTGGGTTCAAAACCCAGCACCACATACACAACTGTCAGAGAAACAAAGGTCAGATTAAAAAATAAATAAAATTGATTCTCTTTCTCTCTCTCTCTCTCTTTAAAAAAAATATTATTTGTGGGAATCAACAATTTCTGAAATTCTATGGGAATTTTCTACTGAAGGGACTTTTAAATTTAGAAGTGTGATTAAGGATTGAAGGTGACAACTCTTAGCAGGAAGACCATTTTACACCCACCTGCCCCCATACTCTCTCCATCAGATACCTAACCCTCATTTGAAACATGGAAAGTAAGACCCTAGATCTGTCTGTTGTCACTTAACTGTGTGACCTTGGATAGATCACTCTGCACCACAGTTTCCTCATCTGTAGAATGGGGATAATAATAATAGTACCAAAGTCATAGCATTGCTGTAAGGATTAAATGAATTAACATTTTTCAAATGTTTGGATCTGTGTATGGCACATTTCTATGTAAACGTTAGCTACAACATCTACTGTTATTACCATCATGATCATCATCAGATTCTCCTGGTATAATCTCTTCCAGATGTCCTAAGGTTCCTTGCACCAGCAATATTGATGTGAAAATTGTAAGGATAAAGATGTCATCACTAGAAGGCCATTACAGGATCTCATTAATCACTGACCTGGGTGGGTATTTCAAATGGATTGAAAGTCATTGTGGAAAGCTGGGAGGGAAAACAAACACATTAAATAAGGAAGAGTTTATCTTTGGGTAAGAGGTGCCACCAGGTCCAAAGAACTGAGACATGTGTCTCAACTGTCCTCCTGTAGCAGATACTGTCAAATCTGGAGACTTTTTTTTTTTTTTTTGATGGCACAATTGGGAGGAGGGTGTTGCTGGCATCTGGAAGGTAGAGGCCACAGAGTTTTTTAAACATTTCACAATGCATACCCCCCTGCAAAGAATTACCCGACTCAAAAGCCAATAGTGCCAAAGATGAGAAGCCTGTCTTAGGTAAACCTTGGGTGCAAAAGTTCCCTGGACCCAAAGAAGTTTCCACTTTAGGTTGGCTTTATCGTTAACTTCCATCTAGCCAAAGTATAACCACAGGTGCCTGACCAACTTCTAAAATGACATAAATGGGATGCAACTCCTGTAGTGCAGCAGCTATTTATTTTAGAGCAAATACTGAAGATCCGACTTGGTCCCCAAAACCCATAGTTCTCCTTTTAGCACTGACTAGGAGGCTATTTATTGCACTCATATTTTTAGTTCACTTACTGAAGCTTCTGTACATTCTGGGCTCTGATCCTTCAGAGATGATTCTTCCAATGTAACCTTTTTAAAATGTCCACTTTATTTTTCCTCTCCCTCCTATGTATGCACCTGCCCCAATATACCCCATCTAAGTAAATGCCTTGACCATCTTTCTCCTTTTTCAAGAAAGAAACCCAGACATGTAATATCCCGCCATGTCCATCACATTCCATCCACAGGGTGGGTAACATAGCTGCCACCTTCTAAATTCATCTTGAATGTTTCCTCTTCTCTTTGGAGTAATTGCCCTCTCCTGACCATTGTGGATAACTTCCTAAATCACCTCCTCATTTTTTTCTTTGATCATTTCTCATTCTCTACACAATGGTCTGAGTCATCATTTAAAAATAATAATTAAAGGTTATCACTCTTGATATCCTTTGATGGCTTCCCACTAATGCTTCAAAGGAAATTCAAAACTCTTATACTGTCCTGCAAAAGCCTTATATTGGTGTTCTCAAAGAATGATCCCCATATCAGCTGCATCACCTGGAGCTTGACAGAAATGCAAAACTCAGGCTCTACCCCAGGTCAGCAACTTTAGGGATGGGACAGCAATCTAGGTTTTCACAAACTGTCTGTGTTCTCCAGATATATACTCAGTTTTGAGAACAGCTGCTTCATGTGCTCTGACTCCTTCTCCCTATCCCTGATCATTTTGTTCCACTCTTCTTTCTGATTACACTCCAAACAAATGCACCTCTTTCCAATTCCTTGAACGTACCAAGTTCTTGAACACTCCAGGCTCTCACACAGGCTGCTCTTGCTACTGTGGCACATTTACCAATACTCTTCTCATGTCACAGGTCCAACCTGAGATGCCTCCACCAACCACTCTTTCTCCTGTAGCTTTTACCTTTGATTTTCTGTGGCTACCACATGATGGCTTTCTTCACACACTCCCCATCACTCATCATATGCTCTTTAGTTTCTATCTTATATGTGATTCTCTGGTTCCTTCGCTAATCCATAGGAGTGAGTGGGTATTATGACTTGAATGTGAGGTGTCTCCTAAAGCTCCTGTTTATGTAGAGATATTCAGAGGCAAAATGATTAGGTTATGAATGGTGTAACATGATCAGCTATAACCTAGTTTAAATGACTGGGGGGAATGTAGGCAAGTGGAGAATGGCTAGAGGATGTGGGGGTGCATCTTCCCTGCAGCCTCTTCCCCCCTTATCTCTCTGCTTCTCAACTACACTGTGAGCTGAGCAGCTTTCCTCAGTTGGGTCTTCCCCCATGATGTGCTTCCTTACTTGGGGCCTACTAAGGGACGAGCTCAGGCTACTGGCTCCTCTAAAATGTTCTTGTTGATATTTTGGTTACAGTAATAGAAACACTGATAAAAAAAAAACAGTGAGTTATGACTGTTTTGTTCATTAATGTGCATGCAAGTGGATATGCTACAGTACTTGGAACATAATAGGTGATCGATAAATAAAGGCAAGATTGGATTTATATTCTTAAGCCACTTCCAGTCAAGTGCAGAAAGAGAAAATACATGGCATGGTGCCCCAGCCCTCAGCCTTGACTGAGGTAGATGTCACTATTTGATCTCTGCAGTCTTTATCCCTTAAATCTGATCATGACCTCAGAATTTTTCAAGATTCTCTGAGCATCAACTAAAAAAAAAATCATAAGTCAAAAAGTTACGTGGAATGGAAATGAAAGAGACTAGCACATTAATCTCCTAAATCATATTTTTAAAACTTAATTGCCAATATTATTTTTGTGACAGGCACTGCTAACATTTCTCAATCATTAATTCCCTCATAGCATAACTGAGGGGGGATTTTATTTTTTTTAATTTATTATTTATTAGATGATATATAGTTACAATTGAGGGGGAAACATTATCAAATATTCCAGAACAAATGAATACATACTTAGTTATCTAGGGTTAGGGGGGTTATAAACCAATAGCCTGAGCTCATCCCTAGCTTTTTTTTTGCTACAGTGAGTAAAAAAGAAGATAGTGAGACACTGATAGGGGAGTACTTCACCCAGTTTAAAGTGTCATAGGGTGCTATAGTCTGAATGTGTGTCTACCCTCAAAACTCCTATGTTGACATCTTAACCCCCAAGATGACAGTATTAGTAGGGGCCTTTGGAGGTGATTAGGAGGTGAGTTAGGAGGTGATTCACGAGGGAGACCCCAGAGAGTTCTCGCCTCACTTCTAACACAAGGACACAGGGAGAAGTCAGCAATCTACAACCTGGAAGAGGTCTCTCACCAGAACTGGACTGTGCTGGCATCCTGATTATGGCCCTCCAACCTCCAGAACTGTGAGAAATAAATATATTACTATATAAGCCACTGGATTGTAGCATTTTGTTATAGCAGCTTGAATGGACTGCCCCAGAGGGAATCCTGGAGCACTGAGGCTTGAGTTAGGCAGAGAAGTTCAGAAGCAAACGCATGAGCCCTTTACACACACCTGCTATTTTTTTTTTAAAGATATCTTAGTTGGGAAGAAGAAAGCACTGGTAAAGGGTACCACATTCCCAGGATAATATTTTGCTGAGTATATTCTATTAAGAAGTAAAGCTGCTACATGCCTCTCACCTTAGCAAAATTTTCAATGATAATATATTTTTTAATATTGGCAGTATATCTGATCTTGGTAAAGTTTATTTGTATAAGTGAATGGGGTAGGGTGTGGAGCACAGAGCTTCAAGAGTCTCTTGGAGAAGGGGCAGAGCTTTTCAAGTTATTCTTGCACCACAGATGAACTGAGCACTCATCCTGGGCTCACAATCCCTTTACTTAATGAGTTGTTATTATCAGAAGTATTCTGCTCATATGAGCAACAGCACATGTTTGGAAACCATAGACATAATTTTTAAAGTAATTTAATGGAAGTATTTATAATGAACATCTTCTCTGAATCTGATTAAAAAATAGAAGTAATTCTTAGCTGATTTGCAATAAAGGGAAACTGCATAGAAGAGGAATTTGTAGCACAGCCTTCCCTTCCATGATAATCCACTGATGTCACAAACAGGATTGAGACTTTCCTCATGGGTCCAGGATTCAGCTTGGAAAGACCTTATGTTTAGTTAAGCATAAAACATCTCCAAATTTAGGTAGTTTAAAAAAAAGATTAATTTTACTTAAGTTGATTTTGGACACAAGTGCTTAAAGCAAATCAGATGGTCCTGCTCCAATATTTTAGCTAGAGATGGATGTAGAAATGTCATACAATTCACAAACCTGAGCTTGACATGAAATCATGCCTCTCTGTCTCTATGGAAAGAACTCAGAATTCTCAATGCAGAAGAGAGATCACTTCCTATAAGATCCAATGCTTTCATAGGAGAGTTCTTGAAATTATTATTTCTAACGGAACTATATCAGAATCCCCTCAGAGGTTTGCTAAAAATTCAAAATTGGGTTCCACCAAGAAGAACTGCTGGATCAATCTCTGAAGGTGAGGCTCTGGAGCCTGAAATTTTAATACATTTTTCAGAGAATTTTTTTTTGGAACTGGTTTGGGGGGGGAATTTGAATAAAGGAACAAGAAAACCTTCCCTTATCACATGTAGAAGCAAGTAATTTGTGCACAGCATCAAAATGTAATAGGCTACAAGCACTTGTTAGGTCCCTAGGCTGTGAGCAGCATCTGGGAACACAAGCAGGGACATGGAAAACACAGGAATATATGGAGGGAAGCAAAAAGGTGCGACCTAGTAGTATTAGACTGCCAGGTTTCAAATACTGGCAAAGTTTTAAAATTGGGCAAGGCAATCAACATAAAGTTGTCTACTTGTACTTTATCAATAAGGCCAATTAAAAATACCTCACCAATTCTATAATCTCATTAAAGAATTGGCATTTGCATCAAAAAAAAGGAAGAAAGATAAAAATCTCATCCTAAAGGACATTCGTCCACATGGAATAAAAATAGGAATAAGAGATGGGCATTTGATGTGTGTCCTGTTTTCCTCATTCTCGTTTTATCACAGGAAGCATTGCAACACTGATATTTGAGAAGATCTTGGGTAGTGGAGAGACCTATGTTTTGAAAATACCAAAGTCTGTTCCAAGCTCTGCCCTGACTAGCTGTGTGATATGGGTATCACTTACAAAACTAATGTGTTTTGATTTCCTTATCTATAAAATAATCCTTCATTGGGACTGTTAATGAACTTCTATGGATTGACTGGCTGGGACTCAAACAACAACAATAACAAAAATGTCCTCCGACTGGGTGCATTGGTGCACACCTGTAATCCTAGTTAGTTGGGAGGCTGAGGCAGGGGCATTACGAAGTCAACAGTCTGAGCAACTCTGCAAGACTGTCTCAAAATTTAAAAAATAAAAAAGTGTCTGGAGATATAGCTCAGAGGTAGAATGCTCCTAGGTTCAATCCCTAGCATGGCAGCGAAGGAAGGAAGGAAGGAAGAAAGAAAGGTCATCTTTTCCTGATTTGTTTTCTAATGGATTTATAATCTACTAAGAATCTTGTTGGATTGGAGATAAATAAGAGAGAGAGAGAAATGCTTGAGATAAAAAGGAAGATAAAAGGCTGCTTAACTGATTGACCTCAGCATTGTATTTGTATTTGTAGCTTCTCTCTTGCTTTAGATTCTGATGGAGTTTCTCATTAGAGTCACCTGGACACCTTTTACTGAGTGTCTGAAACAACAGTTCTCTGTCTAATTTGTCACAAAATGCATGGGGAATAATTAAATACTTGTCATACGTGTTTAAAATGCTTTTTCTGTTAAGCCTCTTCATGAATGATTTACTTCCCCAAAGTAAACATAGGCCAGGCAGGTAATCATTTGTACACGATGAAAAGATGTGTGTGTGTGTGTGTATGTGTGTATGTGTGTGTGTGTGTGTGTTGTGGAAGGTGAGAAGGGGGTTACTCAGTTGTGCAACTCCAGGGACACCATTCAGACTCTATTCTATGGGAACAATGTCCCTTTGATAATCATGCCCCTAGGAGTTGGGCAAAATAGTGGATCAAGGTGGAGAAAGATGTATAGATAAATATTTCACAAAGAGCTCAACACAGCCCCCCAAGGAGTTTGTCAAAACAATTTCATAGTCAACATTTTTTGAGTGCTTACGTGCTAAGCATTATTCTAAGCACTTTATGTGCATTGTACCATTCTATCCTTCACCATCCTGTGATTATTATCCCCACATTCTACATGAGGAAACTGAGTCCTACGTAGTCACTTGCTCAAAATCACCCATGCTATCAATGGCAAAAGCAGAATTTGAAGCCATGTCTGTGTCACCAGAGTCCAAACTAGACCCCCTTGCTGAACCATCCCTCCAAGTAGAAAACACAGGGAAAATGGTGGTCTTGCTTAATATTCATAAACTCTCAGGGAGTGTTATTTTCACTTCTTTCCTTCCTCTTAAATGGCAGTTGGCCAGTTCTGGCTCATGTTGTACCTGTGCTATGATAGGAAATAAAAGATTTGTGGAATAGCCTGTTCATCAGTCCCTCTAGCAATGATGTCCCTGTGTCACTGGGGCAAGGGCTCTCAGTATTTGAAGTTCTCTCAGAATAAGTTGATCGTTGTATTTCCTAAATGGACAACACCCCTTCTTCTAGAAGGAACCACAGGCAGCCTGCTGAACTGGAAGGGAGTATAGCCAAGTGTCCTGTCATTGAGCCTCCTCCAGGATCACCCTGGTCAATAGTTATTCTGGAAGTAGCTCAAATCTGTCATAGTATGCAGCTTTGGCACTTTATTAGCTACCACCATGAGCTAATAGACCGTGTCAGGAAGTCTCTGTAAGCTGTAAAAACATTTCTAAAGGTCACTGCCAACACTCCGGACTTCAATGACTTTTTAGAGGAAAATCAAACAAAAGCAGAGGCCTAGAATTCCTAAACACAGAACTCCCAAATGAAGTGTTCCTAAGTAGGCTGTAGAGGCTGACAAAGCCACCCTCCACCAGCCAAGTGAGCAAGCCATGTCCAGAAGCTGTCCTGAAGGAAAGGTCCAAAACCACAACATAGCAGAGAGGGTGGTGGCGTGGAAGGAAAGGAGGACATAGTCATCCCTCGGTATCTATGACAGATTGATTCCAGGACCCCCTCAGATACCAAAATCTGCAGATGTTCAAGCTCCTTAAATAAATTAGCACAGTATTTGCATCTAGCCTATGTACATCTCTAGTGTCCTTTAAATCAATCCTAGATTACTTATAACACTTAATACAATATAAATACTATGTAAGTAGTTGCTATGCTGTGTGGTTTAAGGAGTAATGGCAAGAAAAAAGTCTCACCACATGTTTGGTACAGATGGAGCCACCATAGGCCTGGCTACATTTTGATCCATAGTTGGATGAATCTATGAATACAGAGGGCCCAATTTACTTGATTTCTCTTAGTTATTTGGATTTAGAGAGTGAGGCATCTAACAGTCATTCCTACTCATACTTCTAGCACCTACAAAAGACTTTTGCAAGCAATGGTAGAGAAGTGATAGAGATTAACCATAGGATATCAGGCATTCCTCTTAAGAAAGGTCATTTGTCTATTTTAACAGTAAGCATAATCTTAATAAAAAGAATAGTAAAGCCCTTGAAGGAGAAAGAATCATCACCTTAAAAGATGAGAATCTAGTTTGATGCCTACTGCATATTTCTTGCATCAGGAGGTATGCTTTGACTTCGGAGTATCTCAAGACAAGCAACTCTGGGCCAGGGATCCCACTAAATTGGAAATACTAATAATTGCTGATATTTCCATTAACTGCTATTTAGAGGTCCGGGCACAGAGGATACAATAACCTTTTTTTTTTTTTTTTTAAGAGAGAGGGACAGTGAGAGAGAAAGAGAAAGAAAGAATCACTTTTATTTAGTTTTTCATGTAGCTTTCAGTTCTCTGAGACTTCGTTGTGTATGTGGTGCTGAGGTTTGAATTCACGTACTCGTGCATGCCAGGCAAGTGCTGTAACTGCTGATCCACCAATGCAGGCCTGAGACAATAACATTTTTATCCTGTCTCAGGAAAAGAAATTTAGTCTTGAAATCCATACTTTGTATGGGGTTGGAGGGAAGGCCATCTTCAGAGTCATTAAGCCAAAGTATCACATTGGAGAAGCATGTTGAATGGGGAGATGTTGGCCAAGGGTACCAAGTTTCGGTTAGGAGCAACAGGTTCTAGTTATCTACTGTATAGTATGTGGCTGTAATTAATAATAATGTATCATACACTGGAAAATTGCTAAGAGATTTGAAATGTTCTCACAACAAAAAAAGTATGAGCACACATGATACACATTTAATTAGCTTGACTAATCATTCCACAATGTATACATGTGTCAAAACAACTAAATAGATACAATTTTTGTCAGTTTAAAAAAATCAATTAATTAAAAAAGAAAGAAAGAAACTATTGATATACTGATTTGTTCCAGATGGTAAGAGGCAGGTTCTATCCTGCTTCAAAGCAGTCTCTGGCCTCCTCTGAGATTGTGCATGGGTGTCCTTAGTAATTTAATGCAGGTTTCAATAGGAAGCAAACATGACTCAATCCCTAAACATGACAATTGTTCAGTGATCTAGTCAATAACGGGAGATGCCACAGGGCTGAGCTGCTCCTTCCATTCTGCATTCCTCTGTTTTCTTTCTCCTCCTTTATTTTTGAATAAAGACAATTAGAGCAGAAAAAGAGCCTTGGCCTGGAACAGGGAATACAGCTCAGTGGTAGAGCATGTGGTACCAGACCTGGTGCAATTCCCAGAGAAGGAGGAGGAGGGGGCAGGGAGGCGGAAGGAGGATACCGTGGGCCTTGCAGTCCCTGCTCAGTCCTGCTGGCTTCCTAACTGCAGGTCCCTTCTGTTGCTCCACTGAGCTGCATCTTCACGATGGAGAGAACAATAGGACTAGTCCCAAGGAGCACTCAGGGGGTTACACGAGATATGCTCTTCAAGCAAGAAGCTTGGCACCTCATGGGCATTTTAAAAAGTGAAGAATCCAGTTACTGTGTCGCTAGACAGGGAGCTTTGAGAACAAGAATCATGTTCTCACTTTTGGAGTCTGAGGGCGAGGTGCCTAGGGCACCTGAGAGAGAGGGGAGGCTTTAAAATGCTCAAGAGTAAATGAATTTGGCTGAATTTATTTACTTCCTCTCCTGATACATTATGTGTGTGTGTGTATGTGCTTCTCCAATGCAGTAAACTACATTCTCGCCTACTTCAAACAGCTGTATTATGAATGGTAGAGTGAGGCAATCCAAAACTCTCTTTTTTATTTATTCTGGAAATATATTTCTTGTATTAATTTTGCTATTCAGCTCTCTTTCCACTCTCTTTTCAGTGTTCCTCCCTGGGGGAATGGTTCTTCCTTCAATCACTGGAGTTTCACCAAGTGCACAATTTGTTATCCAACCCCAACTCCTCTGCACCCCGGTCTCCACATATCCATAATCATTACTGACTCTGACAAATCTTTTTTCCTATTTAAGTCAAGCAGTCAGTTCCTGTTGCTTGCAAGCACAGGGCCCTGCCTAACTTGCATCTTGTTTTTTCTTCCTTTCCATTCATGTTTCTTTTCTACTGCATGGATGCGTTCGTATACTATTCCTTGATCATCTCCCACCAAATTAAATCTCCTCTGCCGAACCTGGCTGAACTTATTCCGTTCGGTGAATGAGAAGGACAGCAGCTCTCTTCTAATACATTCAGCCTTCTTAACTGCTTAGTAGTTTCATGAAATTCAGTTCCCCACAAGGCAGTTAGGTTGGTTTTTTCCCCCTTACATGCTTGAGGACTTGGTTATCACAATTCTGAAAATAGTATTGCATGAGAAGTAGCTACCATCTGCTTTGTCTCTCCACTTTCCAGTGAGGAGAAGGGAGGAAAATGTTTGATGATTTGCGCAAGGCCAAATAACCAAAGGACAGATTAGAATAGTCTCCTGATACTTGATAAGGTGCTATCAAATCTTATTAAGTTTATTATCTTCTTATTTTGGCATCAATCCAAGCAAATTTTCTTTGTAAAGTTCTAAAAACTACAAAATAGTCTTGAAATAAAAACATCAAAAGCTTATTCAAAACAAAAGGAGGCTAGGGAAGAAAGGATGGAGGAAGAAGGGAGAGAGGTGTTCAGGGGAAAAAATGCTCCCATTTTTGTGACTAGATAATTAGAGGTCGTAATCTGTAATCATTGTCTACGAGCAAACGAGTGCTTCCCAAATCCCATATTCCAAAGATCACCCTTTGGGTTATTTGAGCAGACATTAAAGTGATTTTTACATTTACCCACACAGCATTCCTGGGAGAAGCTCATGTGTTATCTTCATTTCATTGTTGCGAAACAAACAGATGTCACCCAGAGACTCAGATATAATGCATCTCCTGAAATGCCCCCCATACACCATCACTTCACCTGGTTGCCTTCTTCTGATGGAGATATTAAGTTTTCCCTGAAGGATTTCATGGTTCAGAGAAAGAAATAACCAATGATAACCATATCCTAGGTGTATGTTAGCTCATCTCTTAGAGCCTCAGTTTTCCTAGTCATAAAAATGCAAACCATAATCCTATGCCTAAAAGTTGTTCCTTGAAATTGAAGAACATGGCATACATAAAGCAGAGTCCAGTACACAGTAGGTGAGCACAATAAATGTCAAGTCTTTCATTCCCTCTTCATGGGGGACCTCCAGCCAGAGTCACCACATGATTTAATTAGGAAGTCCCAGGCTGAGACTAAAAAAGCTGTGTGGAAAAGCAAGCGGAGCTTGTCCCGCCTGCCACAGACTGGAAGAATGGGGCAACTGAGCACATCATGGAAGAAAGCACCTCTGAGCATCTTAATACTGACTGTATACCACTGCCAAGTCTTTCTATAAATAAAAACGACTTCTAATTAAACACTGTGGTGCTTTTTCAAAGTCATGTATGATCTGAATTAACTAAAAGAAGACACCTGAGATTGTTGTAGTAAACTATTCAAAGGGCACCTAACATTTCTTCCACTTTCACCTCACAATCTTCATCTTTAGCTGTTTAAAAGTAGAAACAACTAAGCATACGAAACTGCTGATGATTGACTATATTTTATCTGCAAAATGACCATTAGTTAGGGGTCAACTTAAAGTCTGGGGCAACATAGACTCATGTATATTTAAAATATCAAATCTCCAAATGGATGTCAAATGACTCCTAAGTTATGGAAGAAAAAGTCTGAGGAAACTATGCCCATGTTAAATTTATCATTATGATGAGTGAAAATTCTATTTTTCCCCATCTTTCTTTCAGAAACTCAAGATGCAAATTTATAGAGCTCACAGAAGACCCTACAGCTAAAAAGACAGGTGCTCAATGTCAATTCCCAGTGGCACTATAAATTAATCATTGGGGGAAGTTTTTCTCATCTGAAACGCTAAATGAACTATTGAATAAAAGGGATGGCACATGTATGTCACACAGAATGCCATGAAGTACAAGATGGCAGATGGAAATGCAGATTTGGCCATTATAGATTGGGGGCTAGTGAGCATCCCTCCCCAAGCTCACCTGACCTCATTTCCCTGCTAAGAAGCAGAAAACACTGGAGAGAAGAGCTAGAGTTTCAGGGACGTGGCCGAGAGGCAAGTCACTGAATGGCTGTCTGACAGTATTTTATTCACCAACTCAGCCTTGACTGATGTGGCTTGTAGACCCTTCTATTAAAAAGAAATCTTGAAAAGTACCTTGGGTGCTTCTCTAATCCCTTCCACTAACTCAGAAAGATAGAGTGATAAACACTCCCAAACCTGTATGTTCAATCCTAACCCTTTCCTAAGCCTTAGCCTTTCTTATCTGTCAACAGATCTCCTCTGCCTCTGTATCTTAGAAGGATCTCAAATTTAATATGTTCTGAAACAAAACTGCACCCTGATTGATGAGCAAGGGGAATTTAGGGCTGGTGTGTGTAGATCCAGAAGCCTGCTGGCTTTCCTCTGCCCAGAGACAGCTGACAGTTTGCGATTGTGCAGCGAGCCTTTGGATGGGACAGTCTCTCCCAAGGGACTGGGCGTGCTACTTAACACAAGTCTGTCTTAAGAGGCTGCTAGTATGATTCCCTGCATCTCACACCAAACATTCAACCTTCCTTCCCTAGAGAGGAGCAGATCACAAGGGAAACAGTTCTAAACAAAAGAAAACAAAAACAAATCAAGCTGAGTATGGTGGGGCATACCTATAATCTCAGCAACACCAGTGACTGAGGCAGGAAGATTACAAATTCAAGGCCAGCCTGGATAATTTAATGAGGCTCTGTCTCAAAATAAAAAATAAAAAGGGCTAGGGATGTAGCTAAGTGGTAGAGTGCCCCTGGGTTCAATCCCCAGTACTGCAAAAAATGAATAAATAAATATATGAATAAATAGATAAACAGGTTGATGTCTGATTCTATTGACCACGAGGAAACCAAGAGAGGCTCTGGAATCAAGAAGATAAGAAAAAAAATTACAGTGAGAAAGGAAGACTTAACCCATCTACACATCTTTAACATTTCAGGTGATGGCCAGTTTATGTCCCTGCATTTTAGAATGAAGTTATATTTATGCTGGGCATGGTAAACACTACAGCAGTCTCAGCTCCTCAGGAGGCAGGAGAATTGCAAATTGGAGGCCAGCTGAGCAGAGACCTTGTTTCAAAATTTAAAAAACGGCTGGGGCTGTAGTTCAGTGGTAGAGCACTTGCCTAGCATGTGTGAGACCTTGGGTCCAATCTTCAGAATCTCATGCACACAAAGTCACATTCAGAAAAAGGGAATGTTTTTTCTGGTTTTGACAACACATATGGGAGAAAAATGTATCAAAGGCACAGCATACTTATGTTTAGAAGAAAATCAGTCACTGTATTTAAACTTTGGGAACATAAATATACACATAGGGAGAAATGCTGAGGTCTACACAGACAAACATACTGAAGTTATATCCAAATATCTCCAACACTGTTTAATGCCTGGCCCCATTCTTTATCTGACAGGTCTGGGAAAAACTGAAGTTCTCTGTTTTTTACCTTCTGAGTTTAGAAAAAGAGCTCAGAGCACAACATCAGGGACTCATTTTCAGGCCAGGCTGAGGTTGCTGCCATTTCTCACGGTTCTGGAGCTGCTCTTTTCAACTCAAGCTACTGTTTACAGAAGCACTACCACAGGATTATAATTATGGGTTTTGCTTAGTTATAAAGAAGGACTGAGTCCTGCATCAAAGGAAGAGGAAACAACTCACTTCGAGGTGTGGAATGAATCTTTCACGCTCACTACTCCACGGAATTCCAGTGGTCTGCAGGGTTCAGGCCAAAGCCCCAGCTCCTGAGGCATGGGAGCTGCAGCTCACAGTAAACTGGAGGGCCCAGAGTTCTCTCCTTCCTCCACCTCTAGGAGAAGCTGTGGGGTTGGGGGAGGAAGGAAGCTCCCCCTGGGCCAGCTCTCCCACCTGCGCAGGCTTCCCTCTGCTCCCCGGAGAAGCAGGTCACTCTTATTTCTCCTGCAGATCTTGAAACCAGAAGTTCCTGACGCCCGGAGGGGAGGCTATCTTGTCACTAGAAAGGTGGGGAGAGGCTTCAGGGGCTGTATCTGGCAAGACAATGCCTACTTGCTTGCAATATTGCTTCCTTTCAAGTTCCTTTCTTCTTCGTTTTCTCTCAATTTTGACCTTGATTCTAAAATTTGTGCATTACATTCTTTGATAACTCATCACATCTCTGGCACCTGGGACCCAAGCCCTGGTCCTTCCTTGACTGAGATGGTAGCTGTACTGAGTACACACAGGCCTCTCCATCTCTAGTGGCTGTTTTTGTCCACCGAACTTGGTGTCTGGTGTCCACAATGCTAAGGGCTCACTGATGCCCCAGGGCCTCCTGCTGACCTCTGGCCAAGAATCACACAGAAGGCTCACAACAAACCCTGGACCTCCAAAAGAATGTGGTAGACAGAGTAGCATCTTCTAGCCCCCTGCCTGGTGAAAGCCGCACAGATTAGCATACCACAGGTGACTCAGCCACTGGAATAATGTAGACACTGCTCTGAAACACCCAGCAGGCTCCGTCAAGTTGATGAGTCAGGGAAACAGTGGTAATAGTAAAATGTATCTTCTGCCTCAGAGAAATCCACCAGACACTATCCAGCATCCATTCATTGGAAAGGTAGTAGACTTAGTCTTCACCCCATCTTTGTTCCCTAGAACCTACATTTCAGCATTGAGATGAGAGATGCAGTTTCTATCAATGTCTGAGCAAAGGGGAAATCCACAGCTTTTTCAGTCCACTTTCTCCTAGGTCTAGGACATTAGCATTCCATTAACATTTGGTTACATAAAGCTAATTTTCCCAGTGCATTATTATGCATCTTCAAAGAATGTGGTAACTGTACTCACAAGAGCCACCATCAATCACCGGACATTAATCCTCATAGAATGTGCCTCATGCTGCAGCCTCTTGTGCCTGTTCTGGCTTAAGGTCTTGCGGCTGGGCCAATTGAGAGCATGCCTCCTGGCTTTCCTCCCCCTCACACCCACCCCATCCGCCTCTCTCTTACCCCTAGCATCTTTGCCAGGGAGTGCACTGGCTCTGGACAACTCTGGGCTTAATGGATTTTATAGCATTTCCCCTTCCTTCCTGCTAAAAAGCTCTGGCTTAATGTGAAAGCTGTCCTGATGCTGAACCCATGGCACCCTGCCTGTCTTGAGGAACTCACTACCATGGCTCAACCCACAGAAGTAGCTCACTGCTGAGCCATAACAGGTATACCAACAACCATTTAGAGTGCTCACTGTGTAACAAGCAGTGTGCAAGCAACTCTGGATGGTGTCACATACATAATCATCACATGATCTTGGCAAAGGATATGACTTTTATAGTTGAGGACGCTGAAACAGGTTATTAAATTAAGCCAGGTCACACAGCTAGTGAGTGATGGACCAGAATCCATCCATTCAACAGATATTATTAAGTCCTTATGATATGTTAATTCTAGGGCTTGGAGAGGCTATAGTGAACCACACAGGCGTTCCACATGGAGCTGACTTCCTACCAGGTTTAAAGCTGCTTGATCCCAGGGCTGTACTTTGTAACCGTTTGTTACATAGCACTTCTTAGTTCAGGGATGGTCACGGCCACACAAAGATTGGCTTAAAAATGTTTGATCATAACCACAATGACATACCACTTCACATCTACGAGAATGGCTACCAGCAAAAAAAAAAAAAAAAAAAAAAAAAAAAAATAGGTATTGGCAGCAATATGGGAAATTGGAACACTGAGCATTGTTAATGAGAATGTATAATCATGCAGCTGCTGTGGAAAACATTTTGGCAGTTCCTCAAAAATTTAAACAGAATTATTGTATGCTTGGTTAATTACACTTCTAGCTATATCCCCCGAAGAACTGCAGGCAGGAACTTGAACACGTACTTGCATGCCAGTGTTCACAGCAAGCATTATTCACAATAGCCAAAAGGTAGAAATAGCCAAATATTCATCAACAAACAAATGGATAGTGAAATGTGAGATATACATATGAAAAAAAATTATTCAGGCTTTAAAAAAGGAAGGAAGTTCGGATACTTGCTACGATATGGATGAACCTTGATAAGCCAAAACACAGAAGATTCCTCTTACATGTGGTACCTAGAAAATGTAAACTCATACAGACAGAAAGCAGAATAGAGGTTATCAGGCCCTGGGGGAGAAGAAAAAGGAGTAATTGTTAATGGGTGCACAGTTTCAGCTTGGAGTGAAAGAAAGTTCCAGAAATGGGTAGTGGTAATAGTTGAACAACATTATAAATATTAATGCTACTTAACCAGACACTAAAAATATTGAAGATAGTAACTTCCATGCTGTGTGTGTTTTACACTTAAATAAGTAAGTAAAAAGTTTGATCATAGTGGAAATCAGCCCAAGAACAAGCAGCCAGCACCACTCATTAAGAACCTTTGGGATCTGGAGTATGCAGCTATTCTTTCTCATTCGTTTTCAAAATGAACATAAATTTCTGCCCAAGACACTTAGGTAAGTAAAAATGTCAGCTTTTCATGAGGCCTCAGCTCATCCTTTATCAGTGTGTCATTTATTCTGAATGCAGTCCTATAGCACAAAAATAATGACTACAGCTTGATGAGGAGGGTGGCACAGGGGTATTGGAACTGGCAAATTTGAGTCACTCAGTTCAAAAGAATTTTTAGATGTCTTTAAGAGAATGGTTCCTGACTAGGAAATTGTTTAGAAAAGAGGAATGTGTGCCTTGAGTTTCTGGAAAACCTTTCTTTTGAAGAGCTCAGATGCTCTTAAGATGAGTGCATATCTTGCGTCTTTCTAGAGTGAAGCGCAGGCATGCGGACTACTCAAGGGTTCACAGTTCTGACCAGGCCTTTGCATCTCCACTACTCCCAATCAGACTTACTAAGGAAAAGGAGGAAGCCTGTTGGTCTGTAGGCTGTGCACATCTTTCCAAAATAGCACACAGACCAGTACTGCTTTCTTTACAAATAAAGTTATTTTTTTTCTTTTCCCAATTATAAAACGAACAATTTTCATCACAGAAAATTTGGAAAATGTGGAAACAAAAAGAAATGATCAAAATCACATAAAAAATGTAGTCTCATATTTTAAATATTCTTTGAAAATATGATACTTAAAATAGTATCATATAGATGTGTGATCCAATATTATGATTGAGAAGGCAGGGCTTGGTACAAACTTGGTATTGTTGGGCGTCTGTGAGGAAATAATTCTCTTGTTCCCTTACGCATGCAATTCTCATTATATGGATATTAATGTTTGTAACAGGGTTTGCTATGGGTATTATCTGAGGCATGCATTAGGGACAGGACCTGGAACTAGTGGGAGGGCTTTTCCCTAACCCATGGCTTCTTTGTTCATATCACTTTTCGGAAATCAGCACATTGCTCTCTCAGCCTCAAATCCAGTACCTGGGAAGTCCTGGGGTTGGAGGGAAGGGTACTATTGTAGTGGAGGACTCCAGTTGCCTCTCAGTCCCATAGAAGGCTCAAACTTTCTAAGAATGAACGTCTCATGGTGAATCAATGTCATCTAACTTTTCTAGCAAGGCACTTGAGATTTCTAAAACCTCTTGGAATTACAGCACGGAGATCAGAAGCCAGTGTGAGGCCTTGGATGGGCAAGAGTGCCTGGAGGAGCGGGACAGCCACCATCAGAGCACACACAGTGCCAATTTTTGGACCTTGAGATTGTCTGTATGGATTTCTATTTGATTTCCCTTAGGATTTGACTAAGCTTTTAGAAAATCTAAAGCAGTACCACATATGCTAAATGAACCAACAGAAGGAATCCTGCTCACGCTTGAGGAATGACAAAGAAACAAATACACAAAAAAATAATAAAGAAGAGGGATGAACAGGGGAGCCCAGGGGATTTTTAGGGCAGTAAAATTATTCTTATATAATAATGTACTGGTGAATATGTGACAATATACATTTGCCAAAACCCACAGAATCATACAACACAAAGAATGAACCACTTCAGTTAATAATAGTGAGCAATTTTCATTCTCTTGTAACAAATGCACCACATTAATGCAAAGCATTAATAACAGGGAAAAGTTTGAGGGGGAAGGGACATACAGGAACTATACGCTCAATTTTCTGTAAACCTAAAACCACTCTAAAAATTATTCACAAATTAATGGATGGGGAAGAAAGATGCTTGTTAGCCCCAAATCATTGATTATTGGTGGCATTTTCCTCACTCTTAATAAAGTGATCTGAAGCAATTCACACAGTGTGTGGCAAGATAATATGGGGCAAATGTTATTTTTTAAATAAGCCAGTCTATCTAGAAATCTGCTTTCCATGATTAAAAAAAAAAAATATATGAAATAAAGTAACAAAGGAAAAGCAGCATACCCAGGCCAGCTGAGTGTGAGGGTTACAGGAGCGGCGGCAAATCAGGCTGCTTGTCCAGGTTTCTTTCCTCACTAGAGGTTCTTCCCCAAAGCAGCACCTTAAAAATTCCTAGTTGACTCCTAATAAGGGTAAAGGACCCCATGACAAAGCCGTCATCTTTCCAGATTTAAAGGGTCACTGTCACACAACAACCTGCTCATGCCATTTGTTTCTTTTCTACGCTTCCATGCCAGGAAACATTCAACGCCAGGTGTCATTTCCTTTTTGCTCCTGTAGTTATTAGCTTATCTTTTTCTTTTGTGTTGCTAGTGTTCCTTCCTTCATCCCTTCCTTGTTTCTAAATCAAAGGATTGAGTTCCACTTTCCCCAAAGTGAGTCTTCCAGATTTATAGCCATACATCAAAAATAAAGCAAACGTTCGTATTTCTGTCTCGGAGAGGATGAGGAAAGTCAGTGCTGAGGGCTAATGCAGCTCATCTCTAAAGAAGATGAAGGCTGTGTTCCTTATGACTTTACACAGAAGCAGTGGCCCTGGCAAGGTAGCGAGCTTATCACAGAGGGTCATTAAGCCGATAACCCACAGTTCTCTGTGTCTTAGTTAACTCCTGATGACCTACTCACATAGAGTGGTAGATCTGCTCCATGGCAGTGCTACCTATGGGACACCACCCTTCCAAGGCTGCAGCCAATGGAACATGGTTCAAGCTGATGGACCAAACTGGACAGTCAATTCAGATGGACTCACAGATGAAAAATTCCCTTTGAAGACTTAGATTTAGACCTATGTATAGCCAGACTACACAAAAGCACACAACCAAGTAACAACAGTTAGCACACAACCAAGTAACAACAGTTCTACCGTCTGTTTTCTGCTTCTTCCCCATGTTTTAACCCAAGCAGGGTACAAAATAGCAGTGAATAGTGGAAGAAGAAGGAAGTCATGAAGAAGACATGGAATCCTGCAAATCTCTATTGCTCCGTTTCCTAAGGTGAAGAGCTCCATAGTAAATCTTACAGCAGTCGAGGAGAGAGGAACAAACGGAGAGGTGTTAGACTCATTATTTTTTACTGAATTGGGATGTATGTGTCTGTGTCTTAAAGTCACATAAGACTGTTATTACCTGTGAGTGACTAGAAAAGCTATGGCCTACAAGAATGTCACCTAGGAACATGGAAGGGCCACTGCACTGAGCAAGTTTTGAGGAGACAGAGAATAAAGTTGCATTTTGGTTGGTACACTAGTCACAGCCACTAATGAACAAGTTATATACATAGCTAGATTTTGTTTTATTTATTTTTTTTTAAAGAGAGAGGGACAGTGAGAGAGACAGAGAAAGAGAGAAACAACTTTATTTAGTTTTTCACATGGCCTTAGTTGCTCCAACACTCAGTTGTGTACGTGGTGCTGGGGTTTGAACCCGGGTCCTCGTGCTTGCCAGGCAAGCACCGAAACCGCTGAGCCACCGCTCCAGCCCCTAGATTTTGTTTTAAATGATTATTCTTGGGCCTGGAGCAGTGGCTCAGTGGTTACAGTACTTGCCTAGCATGTGTGAGGATGCAGGTTCAAACCCCGCAAAAGTACGCAATGAAGTGTCTGAGCAACAAAGGCCATATGAAAAACTAAATAAAATTAGTTCTTTCTTTCTCTCTTAAAATAAAAGTCTTGACTTTTTCTTTTCTTTTTCTTTCTTTCTTTTTTTTTTTTTTTTTTTTTTTTTGTACCTGGGGATTTAATCACTGAGCCACATCCGCCCAGCCCTTATTATTTTTATTTTGAGACAGGTTCTTTCTAAGCTGCTTAGGGCCCCTCTATATTACTGAGGCTGGCCTTGAACTTGTGATCCTCCTGCCTCAGCCTCCGGAGTCTCTGGGATTACAGACATGTGCCACGATGTCCAGCTCACTCTTGGCTATTTTGAAGAGAACAGAATAGCATGAGTGATGCTGGGAATCAGATTCCCAGCATTCTTGTTGAGAGATGGCAATGATGAGAAAAGAAATGCAACATGCATTAGAAGGTGCTAGCAATAGGATTTGAAGATGGATTGAAAACAGGATGAGGAAAGGAATTTTCAGTTTCTGTCTTGAGCAACTGAGCAGATCTCAGCAGAACTGCAGGTGAGAGCCCCTGCAGGAGGAGCAGGTTTCGCATAGGCAAGAGACGGCACCACTAGTAAACCCAAGCCTTACAACTTACTGAGGCTGTTATAATACAAGTCTTCCAAAAAGTCTTGGTTTCTTTGAGGTGCCTCAATGAACAGAAGGCAAATGCTGGAATCTGAGACCTATTTTAAAAACTGACATATGTATTGGCTGGAGTTAAGCTTTCATTTAGCTTGGGAGCAACAAAGTATCCCATAACATCTCCACACCAAGCCTAGCTCTGTGAATCCGCACCGGTTCTGATGGATAAATACACATGATCTCTTTCACTGCGGCTTCCCCAGGGAGGGCCTTGCTTTTCAAAGCAAAAAATATTTGCCTGCTCTTGTCAACATATGCCAACTCCTACAAATATCATTAAATGGCTTCAGAAGACCTTGGAGCATCACCGAGAATAACTACTGCCCCTGGCAACAGAGAGAAACTGCCCATTCATCTCCCAGTGTCCAGAGCAGAAACATCTGTCTGAAGCCACAAGGCCTAGGTGGAGGCAAGCATGTGGGAACCCAGGGGGCTCATTCATCTCCACATCAGACTGTTCCAGATGTTTGCAGCTGCCGGGAACCCATTCTGAAACTCATGGTCTCCATTAAGCCAGGGCTGGCCAGTGGGATGACCCTGAGGATTCCCCACATGAGGCAAAACTCACTTCTTGCCTCAGCAAAGCCAATGTGAGGATTAGGTTTAAAACATCAGTGTCTTAAATGAAAGGCAGTTTTTCTTGGCTCCTACAACTGAGGTTATACTCCCCATGGCCCCAGATTTGGTGATAAAGAATGGGTTACACGTGGTATAAGTTTCAAATTGCTGCCTCACTACTTAAATCAGCAACTTAAACATGAGGTTAAGCGGTCACAGGGTTCTCCCCACCCAATAAGTCAAATGCATGTGGTTTTTCCAAGCAGCTGTTTGTAGTAACTGCTGTTCAGATCTTCAAAATTCTTATGCACAATAAGGAAGAAATCCTGAGAGTCAGGCTGCATTGTTCTCTAGCTACGGTTTTAAAGTACTTTGGAATGAAGATTTCAGAAGATGGCTTTATGCATGTGTACAATTTGTAAAACCAAAATGCCAATTTTTTTCTCAAACATATGTTAACCATATACTTTCACTATTTGCTCTCCAAGAAATTATTTAGAATTATGATGTGGTCAATGCCCATTTTTCTGGTTTAACAATGGCTATAAGGTTATGCGATATGTTAACAATAGGAGAAGCTGGGTGAATGGTCTATGGGGAGTCTGAGTAGTATTTCTGTAACCTAGTGATTTCAAACTATAAAATAAAAATTTTAAATATTAGGAATTGGTTCTGTAGTCTCCGGCTTTTTGCATCTATTATTCCTCTCTGTAAGTGTCCTTTCCCATGAATCAAAACATTAATCTGGTCAATCATGGATGGGATCACTAAAAAACAAGGGGGGTACTGACATTTTACATCAATCTAAACTTTACAGTAATTGTCCCTAAAATGCTAAGAGTGTACCAGCAACCAACTGTGTGAGAAAGATCCTCATCTTTCACTTCAAATGGAAAAGGTCCTGGCTGATTCACACGGATTTGGCTTTAGATCTAAAAACAACTGCATGCACTGGGAATAACCAAACAGATGTGTGTCTACTTAGCTGAAGAGCTGCCTTGCTAAGGAAAACATAATTTCATCACATCTGGTCCCAAATGGCAAGATGAGTGGATTCTATCACTCATACAGATTTTAATATGGACTTATTTATTTAGCTAATTCATGCAGACACAGGATTCTATCTATTTTTCATACATTGCCACACCAGGATTATCTGTAAACAGTCCTAAAGGGAGAAACATTTATACTTTGTTGATAATTGGGTGTACAATGTTTTTGTCCTGTCGTTTCATGACTGAAAACGCATTTGGGATTAATACAATATTCTGACTGAAAAACTACATGTAACATAAACAAGAATTATTGAATTCTATTCACAAATAATTTAATTTGTTTGAATTGAATAAATTGTACTTGTGGAAATCAAGCTTTGACATTTCCCTTCATTTTCTGTAATCTCAGCAATTTGAGAGGCTGAGACAGCAGGATCACAGGTTCGAGGCTACCCTTGGCAACTTAGTTATAATCCATCTCAAAACACAATTAAAAAGAGCTGGAGATGTAGCTCAGTGGTGGAGCTCCCCTAGGTTCAATCCCCAGAACCTCTCTCTTTTGCTTTCTCTCATACTCACACACACACATTTCCCTTCATCATCTTAAAGTCCCTGAAGACTTTGTAGGAATGCTTAAGGATCAGTTAGCAAGAGAAATCCAGTAAGCAGCATATCAAAAAAAGTTTCCCTTGGATTTGAACATGAGCAAGCCTCATAAAATGGCCATAGGACAGGCACCTCAGAGAATATCTGGTCTAATCTTCATTTTTTGGGATACTTTATCAAATATTTTACATATGATTTTGAGGGTTTTATGAAACACTTTGAGTCAGTTTTTCTTTTTTGTAAAATAAAGACAAAAGACAACCACTACAGGTCTGTAAATGTGCTAATGAATGTAAGAATAATCATGGAAACCTGAAGAAAAGCGTGCAAACACAAGCTATTACCTTTAGTTACACGTGGAGCGTGGAATTGGGATGGGGTGGAACCCAGGAAACTTTATATACCTTACTGCTTACTGTTACTATGAGTATATACTATGAAATACTTTAGAAAAGAAAATGCCTGAATGAATAAGGCAGGGAGGTGGTGGAAGAGCAAGAGAGGAATGGACTCTGTTTTTATTTGAACAAAAAAGTTCCTTTCCAGTAATCTGATTGCAACTCCTCTGCTCAAACCTCCTGCCCCCAAGGTCCAGGAAATAATTAATTCTCTTTCCTAGGATGTTACCAAATACCCTCTAAGCTGCTCCTGTGCTCAACGTCCCCAGGGGAGATGAAAGACACCAGTACTTCATATTCCAGCATCTGAGGGACTTCAGAGGAGCAAGGCTTATTGCATGCTAGAGATAATCCCACAGGTTCCTTACACCAACCCTCTGAGGTGGGAACACGGGAAGGACAACACAGTCACTATTGCAATCACAATCAATGCCCTCTCTGTCTGTTCTCTGCAAAGAAGCCTTGCGCCCATCTTCCACGGGGACAGGCAGCAGAGGTGCTCTCACTTGGTTTCACAGGCCAGGATACGAGGGGCCAGGGTGAGAAAAGAAAAAAAAAAAAACACTCAGTGCCCATCTCTGCTCACCCCTGTCCTCCTCTTAAGTCACACTGCCAACTACCCAACTGCACTTGTTCTTTTAAAACAATGATACAGCCTTCATGTTTCCACTCTAAACCCACCACTGGCATCCCATCAACCTCAGAATAAAGTGCAAAAACCTCTCAGAGGCCTTTCCTGCTTTGACTTCCTCCAGATTACCCCCTTTCCCACTCCAGCTGCCCTGGCCTCCTGCTGGACCTCAAACACAGACCCACCTCCAGGGCCTGGCATTTGTGCCCCCTCTGCCTGGAAGGAGCTTTCCCAGAGGCCCTAGGCTCCTCCTTTATGATGTTCAGGAGCTGATCCAATATTGCTTTCTCAGAGTGGTTTTTCTGCCCTCACTGTATAAAATAGCACCCCTCGCTCAAGTTTTCTTCACACCACTTATCACCACCTGATATCTATACTGGATTATGGTCTGTCTCTCCCCCAGATCCCAACTCAGAGATAAACTCAATGAGAGTGAGGATTTAGTCTCTATTATTTTGTGCAGTGTCCCCAGAAAGTGTGAACTCCATCAGTGTTTGCTGAATGAATTAGTAAATAGCAACATGAATAAGTGAACGAATGCTACCTCTCCCAAGGGCAATAAGATACAAACAAAAAATATTAAAGATCAAATACTCAACTCCACTCACAAATCTTAGGCAGATCCTGCTTTCCAAATATGTGGCTGGCTCAGCAGTTATACTTTGGCTTTCATTTGCCAGTCTTTCCTGAGTTCATTCCCTTCATCTTCCTTACATTAATATAAATCAAGCACCCACCACTTCATGCACAAATTAAGTTCTGTCCAAATTAACTCCTTGTTTTAGTAAGTGTGAAAAATGCCAATCAACAACTTTGGTGGTATTTTTCTAATTCTGCTGACTTGGTCAGACCTAGGTTAGAGTGACCCTGGAGATGTTAAAGTTATTGGTGGAATATAACCAAGGTGTCACAATGAATTGAGACAGCTGAAGACAGATTTTATCTTTGTGTTTTCAAGCATTTGCAATATGTAGCTTTATAGCTTGCCAACAAATTTAGGGGAGTGATGCACTTCTTAAGTTTTTTGTATGACAATCCTTATGAGATCAGTCTCTGATGCATATTAATGGCTTTGAAAGATCATATCTGGAGGAGATAATCGTAGGGCAGGCTGAAGCATGTATACCACTAAATTCTACTTTGGCTATGAATTTCAGTTCCAGAAACAATTTGTCAGATTGTGATTTTTAAAAATTATTAAATGTTTTTGTAAAAATTTAAAAAATGAACCTTGAAAATTAGTTTTCTCTGTTCTGAATCTAGACAGAAAAAAATGGGAGTGTAGACATGTTATGTGCATTTAGGAGAAAAGAGCTGCTCAGTTGCCATCTGGAAAGGAGTTGAATACTAGAAGGATCATCCTGATTGTAAAGAGAATGAAATCCGAGCATGCCACAGAGCTATGGTTTTGCTTGTGTTCCCCATGGAGAACCCCAAAGGAGGACCCCAGATCCAGTTCAGAATCAAACATTTCTGATGCTAATTATGCATCAGGCACTAGCTCTGCCTGCAACTCAGGTATTATTTTGCTTCTTTAGAAACCTTAATTTCTTTATCTGCAAATTAAAGATAAACCCTGTCCTATTGACTGTTATGACAATCAAGGGTGAAGAGTATGCACTATATAAGTCTTCCGGTTATTATGAATGTGATTATTGCAAGTAAATACAATACCTCATCTATTATATGTTATAAACATATTTGCATGTTATATATGCATGTATTTTTATATACATATATACATGCTGCACATTATATATACATTATGTATGTTATGTGTTATAAACATCTTTGGCCCTTCACATGTAAAGCTGTAAGGCTCAGTCAGGCATGGTGGTGCACATGTGTAATCCCAGCAACTCAGGAGGCTATGGCAGGAAAATTCCAAGGTCAAAGCCAGCCTGGGAAACTTAGCAACACCCTGCCTCAAAATAAATAATAAAAAGAGATGAGGATGTAGCTCTGTTCAATTTCCAGTACTGAAAAAAAAAAAGAAAAGAAAAAGATTATAAGGATGATAATTTTTTCTCTCTCTCTTTTAATTTACCCAAGATTTAATTTTTCCCAAGTAAGCAACTATTGGTATGACTGGTGTTTAAAACACACTCACCTGTGCTTACACCTTGATATTTGGAATATGTATGAAGTAATTAAAGAGAAAAGACAATAACTTGGATTTATGATTATCTGATTTCTGCTAATCTCTTTAGAAAGCATAATGTTTGGGTCATAACATCCATCACACGTGTAATAACTTGTTTAATGTCTATATTCAGCACTAGACAACCCTCACCACTTCAAACAGTGTGCCTTCATACGGTGACACAAAATACACAAAAATATATATATTTGTTTAATAATCAAAAAAGTCTCTGACTCAGACTTCATTTGAGGAAAATGCCAAATATTTAGCTAGAATTTGTTTTAAGCCTAGGGCTTTCCAAATGCTTTTGCATATATGAACTCATTTAATCCTCACAACAATAACATGAAGGAGGTGGTAGTATGCCCTCTTACAGGTGAAGAAATGAGAACCAGAGAAGTTAAGGTACTTTCTGAAGGTGAGGCAACCAGCATGGGGTGGCTCCAGACTCTGTACCCTTAAGTACTACACTAATCCAGTGTGAATGTCTGTATGCTTTCTATGCTTTCAAAACTCTACCTTGTTGACAGTGGATCCTCACCGATGGTGGGTTCATCTCCTAATATCCTCTAGGCTATGGGAAAAGGACATTTAGAGATGTTTCTGTGGCTTCTTAAAAACAACAACAGCAAAGACAAAGTGTTTAGAAGAACAATAATGAGATCAATTTAAAGTTTCATCACAAACATCCCAATAAGCCATTACCAAGTAAAGCCAGGTCTTCAGACCTGCTGGCCAGGGAAGAACTAAGTGAGCCAAGCTCAAACTGAAGGAACAGCAGAGCAGGTGTTGAGTGAGGCTGCATTTCAAATCAATTGCTTTTTGCAGTCTTTCTCCCATTTTATTTCATTTCCTATATGTTCATTTGTGAATTAAATCTCAGAACAATGGGAAAAATCAGGTCTGAGTGATTCTTGCTATTGCCAAACCAAAAGAGGGTAATACTAGAGGCCAATCACAACTTGCATGGGACCCAGGACTTCTCTGTCTACATGCTGCTTAGCCTAGTGGGAGCTCAGCAAGACCTCTCAAGACCACCATAAATAAGTTCTAGAGGAGGCAAATTCATTTGGTGGGCTTAAGAGAAAAGTGTAGTTTGTACTGATCACAAAGCAAAATATATACCAAACTGGAAAGCCCATTTGACAATTAAGATGCACATATTAAGTTCCTACCATTTGTCATAAATTATTAGGCCATAAGGGTTTCATTAATGCATCGATGGTAATCATTCATGTTCTGTGTTCATGCTACAAAAACTATGCTACAGTTTGCATCTTAAATATTCCCAAATGGTCTCCATGTGTTAACAGCTTAGTTCCTAGGGAGGTGCTATTGGGAGATGGTGGAATCTTTAGAGGTGGGTCTACTGAAAGGTTTAGGTCACTGACAGCCTGCCTCTGAAGGCAACTGTGGGACTCTGTCCCTTCTCTTTCCTCTCATTTTTGCTCTCTGGCTCAATTTTGTTCTGCCATATGCTCCCAACATGATGTACTGTCTTGCAACAGGCCCAAAAGCAATGGGCCAACTGATCACCTCCAAAACTGTAAGCCAAAATAAACTTTTTCTCTTTGTAATTTAATTATCTCAGGTATTTTGTTATAGTGATGGAACGCTGACTAACACAAACCAGAACTCTAGAGAGTGAGTCCTCAATAACTTGGCCTGCTTCCAGCCCCTTCTGAAAACAGCTGCATTTATGCTCTGGGGTTCTGTGAAATATGCTAGCAATCTTTGAACTAAAGTTTCCACCACTACCTTTAATTTATTATTTGTTTGCTTAAACTATGACTTAGTTTATGTTACAGAAAATTTCTCCTTCAAAGTCATTGGAGACAGATTTATTTCTAGAACTCAGTAATTTTCAGAATGTAAAATGGCTTTACAGTACATATACTGCCCATTACATAACACCCCTAGAAGGACCTGGAGCAGCACCCTGTAATCAAGAACATCAATATCCTTGTGGAAAACATAAGGATGTTTATACTAAGTTAAACAAAGAAATAATATAATTAGCCTCATTCCATTAAAAACCCTGATAGTTTTCAGACCTTTTCTTGACTTTAGAATGGCTGATAGTGGATTGTATGCAATTATAATCTAAAGTTCAATACGGTGGACGTTAGAAATCTGGAAGGCGTCAGGGTGGGGTGGAAGGCCAAGAGAGTGGTGTGCTCATCAGAAAGCCTGCAGCTCTTTCCTCAGCCCTCTTTTTACTTCGTTTCTCTTTTCCTAGCAGCCCCCTCCCCAATTTCATACCAAATGTAATATACATTAAGCACACATTTTACCATATGTTCATCAACTACATCACAGAAAGCCCAAAATTTAGGACTGGAAAAGTCCTAGGCAAGGAAGGAAGAGTGACTGGGAACTGACAGATCCATTAAACTGTAGACAACATAATCCCAATTACTCCGACAGAGAGGGGTGTGGGGAAATCCAAGCCTCCTCAGACCTCCTCACAGCAAAGCTCTGTGTTCATTTGCATAAAAAGTTTCACTTCCCCCTTCAGCAAATTTCAAGGGGCAGGTGCTTTCCTTGATCCTCATTTTACCCATGAGGTCATAGGTACTCAGCAAGGATGAGTAACTTGCCTGTCAGTGGTAGGATAGGGAGTCCAACCTAGATTATGAATGCCAGAGCCCACTTGGATAATTGTTTGATTTGGTGTAGATAAAGTCACCTACATTGCATGTTACTTGAAATGAATTTTCTCAGAGTTGCAAGCATCACTTAGAAAGGAAAGAAAGCCATGTGTTGGTGGTGGTTGTTTTCATTTCTGCTTCACGTGAGCAGGACAAATAGGCACTGTGGAGCCCATCCCCACATTTCTGGCTCCATCAAGTGGTGCCCAGCCCCCTCCTATCCCCAGCCTCCAGCCTGTTCCAGTTTTGTACCTTCTGGATCACACAGTCCAGGTACAATCCCTCCTCTAACAGCAGTCACAGCAAACTAAACATCTGGTCAATGTCATTACTATAGCTATTTTTCAGGTATGTGTTTAGGGGTAGGGGAGCAGTATTAGGAAAGAATATAGTTTTTCAAGCCAGCATCAGTTGAGATACCACATGTATTGGCAGAGCTCATGCACACAGAGCTCCAGGCAGGTGACCAAGCTGCTGTGAAGCAGGTCTTTTGTTTGGGCACACATTCCACTCTTGCAGGTATATCTGAAGCTGGCTTGAGAACATCAGTGCCACTGCTTGTCCGGAGCTCTAGCTAATGTCTAGGTGGCAGCTGCTATTTTTTTCAAAGGAAGTCCAGGCTCAATTGATCTCTAATCTGAGAATAATACATGACACTGTCTCCTGTCTCAACTCAGAATCCAAGGGGAAATGAAATCCTCCAGGTTTCTTAGGCCTCAATTCCTTGCCTTACACTTCTTCATTCTCTGCAGCCTTACTGCCTGCACCTGGAGGACTGGCTTCAATCAGAATAACCTCCCTCCCTTCTGTGTGCTTTAGAGCATGCTCTCAGAGTTCATTACAAGTACGGAGAGGTGGAGGGGAATGGATTGGGCAGGACACTTGCTCTTTCTTGCAGTCTCATGCTTGTGTAGGCAAGATGAAATTTACAAGCACACACTGGATTATACCAGGTGCCAACTTTGACAGAGGATGTCCAAGTTTGCCATGAGCAAAGGCACACTGAGGGCTACATGCTCTCCTGAAAGCCGAACCTGGGCATTCCAGGCCAGGGAGTGCAGAAAGCCCCAGAGGCTTGACTTCACCCCTTTCAGCGGTAGTGTTCTGCACGCCTGATGCAATCCTAAGGTGATGCTAGTTTTTTCTTTTCTTCTACCATAAATCCAGTGCTAATCTCTCTTGGTACAACCAACAAAGTTAATACTCAACCAAAAAAGAATTGTAATAACTCATGTGACACCAACATGCATGCAGCCTCAGGGATTACTGGTTATCTCTGAGGGAAAGGAAATACCAGCAGACTCGAACCACTTCGCCTGACAGACAATCCCTGTGTAGCTGACACCAAACATTCTTTCAGAGTGACCAGTTTGAAAAGGGGTATCCGCACCAATAAAATCTTCTTGTGTCAGCCACCTCTATGTCTCAGTTATACTAATGGTACCTTACTGTCAGTTCAGGTGGTTATATCTTTGGGGTAAGTAGGTGTATAAAAGTCACTGCTAAAATCTCAGATTTTCTAACCAATTTGAGTGATGGACTTAATATGCTTTTTTTTTTTTTTTTACAGGGGGAATCATCTACCCCATACCCCTACAATCAAATAAATAAAAGGAATGCACAAAACAATAAGGATTTTGTTCATGTTTTGCTTGTCTTTGATCTAGTTGGAATTTGTGTTTTAATATTGGGTGGGAAACAATCGCCCTTGAAATTTCAGAGTAACTGTATAAATTTATTTCTCAGCATGCCCTCGGGAACCCCCACAGAGGCTGTACTACTACTTGCTGGCTTCTCTGGTTTTGTTTGTGCTCTCCTGCCTTAGGCAGGCTCCCCAGATGGCTGGCCAACCAAATCCACCTGGTCCCATCTTGCCAACCAAGTTGGTAGCTAAACCTGTGGACTTTGTCTGAGCCCAGCCCAACATTTCCAGCTCCACTCTAGGTGCCCAGCCCACTTCCATTCCCAATATGTACTGGCTTTGTACCTTCTGGGTCACACTTCAGGCATAATCCATCCTCCAACATCAGTCACTGCAAACTGAATATCTGGTGTACATCATTATTACAGGCTATTCATGTATTCACTGGCTAATTATTGAGAGGCTTTTATAGGCTAGGCACTGAGGCTCTGTCAAAGGTGTCAAATAATAGTGAAAAACTTCTGCTCTTGTCAAGAAGTTCATGGTCAAATGGATAGAACTTGAGAATGTTATGTTTAGTGAAATAAGCCAAACTTAGAAGGTCAAGGGTCAAATGTTTTCTCTCATATGCGGAAATTAAAAAGGAAAAAGGAGAAAAAAGGTGCAGGGGGCATCTCATGAAAATCAAAGGGAGACCAGTAGAGTGGAGGAAAAGGGAAAAGGGAAATGCTAGGGAACGATATTGACCAAATTATGTAATTATATTGTGTGCATGTATGGATATGTAACAACAAATCCCACCATTATGTGTAATTATAATGCATCACTAAAAATATATAAAAAAAGAGCTCAGGATCTAGTAGGCTGTGCCTCCCACATGCATATGAATTGCCTGAGGACAGTGTTAAAATGAGATTCTTTCCCAGTAATATGCTTTCAGGTGGGGCTCAAGATTCCCTGTTTTTAATAGTTTTCCAGGTGCTCCAACATAGAACATGCTTGGAATAGAAGGTAGCTGGAATGAGGATGGGCAGGTAGAGAGGGTGAGGGGGGCCACATAATCACATCTAACTTGGCCAGTGATACTTGTAGCCGAGACCCAGAGAACGAGTGGGGGTTGGCCAGAAATTGATGATTTGGTCTGTTTGGAGAAATAAAAGATTGCAGAGGTGAAAGATAAAACAAAGTAAAAATGTTGCATTTCCATTCACCAAAGTCCCAAAGCCTAAGCAAAGTGAAGTGTTTTAAGATAATGCATCTATGTGATTTATTGCCAGGGAAAATGACAACTTATTGGAAATGATGACTACAGGATGGCCAGATGCAGGCACCAGGGCTTCCAGCTCTGCCAAGGATTCCTATGCCCACTGATTAGCTCAAATGCAGCACACTCAAAGGGACCATGTGGGCTGGGACAGTGGAAACATGTAGATAAAGGACGGTGGGGAGTGGTCAGAGCTGGCTTGTATTTTGACTTTGAGCTAAGTACTGGGAACTCTGCCATACTCTGAGGAATGGTAAAATCTAAGCAATGTCTGAGGTTAGGTCCCTCACCACCTAGTAGAATGGAGACAGTACTCAGGTAAAGTTAAATTAAGGAAAAAAATTTGACATTTTGTACATACTCGAGTTTTATTCTTCATTCAAACACACTTCAGGCACTCAAAGTACATAATCTGTGATACCCACAGTATTTAGAAGATGCGCTAGCTTCAGGTCCAAACTATGGATATCATGACACGTAGGCAAAGGCCTGGAGTAAAACTTCCAGGGCTTCTCCCCAACCCTAGGAATACATCCTTTTTACACTAATTTCAAACAATAGGTCCTGCGTGGGTTTACAACCTCAGAATAACACTCTCAGATGAACCACATAGAACACCCAGTTAGGCAGGACTGTCAGTAAACCAGTCACTGAATAGCCCCACACAGAAGAGTGTAATCTTTGGTGATACCTACATGGAGAAGAGGGAGAAGAGCAATAGGACCTCACAGCAGACATCGGCTGAAATCTGATCTCTGAAGCCATAGGAAAGAATAAAAAGGGTGACAAAACTGTCCTAAAAATATTCTAATCACATTCAGAGCAATTCAAAATGAGAAATAGCAAAAGGAAAAGAAAAATATTCTAAAATTATTATAATAAACAGAGGAAATATTCTTGGAAACAAAAACACAGTCATATTCTTAAGTTTGATGTAGCAATTTCTTAGTGGCAAGAGGGAGAAACTGTGCTGGGCACTAAAGAATCTGGGAAAAGGAGTCCAGAGGTGCTGCGGCCATCGCATACAACGGAAACTGAAGATAGACTAATAATGCTGCTGGTAGAAAGCTAACTAGATTCAAGGTTACCATTCTAGGCTATGAAGTTGAAGTTTCATAACACTGGTTTTCCACATTACCTGTCAAGGAATAAGCACCAAAACCAGGTAAAAACACAATCACATGTCTAATGATTACTGTGAAGCCAGGTGAGTACAGAGGAGGGCCGGCGGGGCAGGCAGGAGGGTGGGGAGGGATGCTGAGAATCAGAAGATCCAAAACAGTGCCTGAGGCAGCAAGATCAGAGCTTGCTGCTCACCTGTGAATGCAGCAAAGCTTTCTGGCATCCCAACAGAGTTCTCCAGTGGGCCCCAGGTGTGTAGATTGCCTTGTCAAAGTTTCCCAGAACTGTTGCTTAAAACTGATCAACCTCTCTGGATTGAAGAAGACATCTCCTATCTAAGAGTCTGGAGGGAGGGAATAGGGGGAATCAACTCAGAAGGAGATCTCTGACCTCCATGAGAAGTCCATTTAACACAGGGGTTCACTTGGGGGAAACAGAACCATGGGAAACCCAAAGGGGGAAATTATGGAATGGCGTCAGCCTTGGCTAACTATGTGAATATACATTTGTTCTTGATTGTTTGATAATGATTCCCCCTCAATTGTAAGTCCATATTCAACTAATTAAAAAAAAGAAAAAGAAAGAAAAGAAGACATCTCTCTGCTCCTAGAGCAAGTGAAGGCAATACATGCCCATCTTCTGTCAGGTACACCTCTCAGGAAAGAGAATCATGAAAGAGACACTGATGCCCTGAAGGTGGGCATCTGAGCTCTCAGCCTCTTCTTTCCTGTGCTATCTGGTCTCAGGCAGCCCCCTTGACTTTCAAACAGTAAGGAAAGAAGGTTCCAAGGGAAATCACAAATGGCACATGTTTATGGAGCCACGGTGTTCAAACTGTGCCTTCCAAGCTTTCAGGTTCTGCCTCCTGGGGTAGCATGGGTAGTATTCTGAGCTCAACACTGTAGCCAATGCATATCCAATTTTACTTATTTTATTTAAGGTTCTATGTCTTTGTTCAAAAAATACAAAAATGTTTGAAACAACTAAAACAGGGTGTCTGCAACAATAACATTACACCACATTTTCAAAAAATAGCTAATACAACTGAAGAATTGATGCTAAGATAAAAGACTATGGCGAGGTGGAATTCAAAGGAGATGGAAAATTCTTAAAGCAGGTAATCAAGAAACACAAAAGCATCTTGGGCCACTTATCCTGCCTAGTAAATGAGGATTTCTGTGGTTGATATTTTCAAGCACATTCTGTAAAAGTAAGCACAACTCCTGGTTCTCACCACAGTGCTAACCTGCTGAACTTTCTCCTTCAGACCATTAAGCACACAGGTTTGCACTGCACAGTCTGTTAGCCACCATCCTGCCTGATAGTGAAAAAGAATTTCCCAGTCGAGGATCAAATTTCCCTTCAGACTCTGAAACCCCAAGAATTTGGCCACTGCTAATTTAGCCATTCTTTAAGCAGGTCCCTCTACTTGGCAATGTGCCTAGCCAGCAAAACTAAATTCTATGATTGGGAGAAATTCCCTCTTTGTTTAAGAAATTTTCGTTTTCTTTCTTTCTTTCTTTTCTAGGTACTGGGGATTTAACTCAGGACCACACATATTTGTTATGTATGTTAGGTAAACACTACCACTGAGCTATATCCCTAGCCCTTTTTATTTTATTTTTTTTATTTTGAGACAGGGTCTTGATAAGTTGCCCAGGCTGTCCTGAGCTTGGAATCCTCCTAGCTCAGCCTCCTGAGCATCGGGGATTACAGCAGTGCACCATCCTGCTGGGCAGGAATCTTCACTTTTGAAAACTGATTTTCCACCCTTGAAAGGTCATTCATCTACATTCTCCAAGGAGGAGATGCTAGCTCACCCTACAACTGAAAAACATATAAACAAACCCTATGAGTCACCTCCAAAGATCAAAAGCTAAGCAAACAACATTATTACCCTCACTTAACTAGACAAGTAAAGCGCAGTTTTATTTTAGTTGGTAAATCACACTCCTTACCTCCTTCCAAAGGTGCCTAGTGGCTTAACTACTACATTTGAGAGGAAAGCCAGGAAAGAAAATGGAGACACGGAGAGACAAGGATGCATCTTTCTGGATGTTCCTTCCCTAGTCTTCACTGGTATCAGGGGAAGCCAGATCCCATCAAGAGTAGAGCCTTAAGCACCCTCTAGTAAAACAAGGCCTCCCTTGGGAAAGACGGCTGACCTCAGGCAGCAGCAGGAGCTATCTACTACAGAGAGAACACAAGGGCCATCAATAAATCTTGCTTGAAAACCAAAACACAGTGCCGATGATCTTAAGTCTCAGAACACTGGCATCTCCCCTCCCTGGCCCCATCTTCCTTCAGCTTCCCTTCTAGTCTGCTTTTAAAGTTCCAGGATAGGGTGACTGGGGAGGTGTGAAGCTGGGAATATAGGGATTTTGAAATGCAAAACTCCAGAGGCTGCCCCAGAGGAGAAAGAACATTCTGTCCCAAATGACACCAAGCTGACTTAAATAAATTTATTTGTTCAGAAAAGGTCAGAAAAGTCATGTTTTTCCCATTAAAAACTGTATACAACTGATCAACAAGAAGGATAAACAAACTTCGTGTACCAAGAGATCCAAGGCTTGCTAAAACTTTCTTCATCTCTCTGTGCATCAGGCTGATGTATCACACAGAGAATGGATGAGCTGACAACCTGGGCACCCCAATGCAGGCTAGGTGAATGCAAAGCCAAATACACTTAAAAAAAAGAGAGAGAGAGAGAAACATGGACAGGGGGGAGAGAGAGAGAGAGAGAATCAATTTTATTTTTAGTTTTTCATGTGGCTTTCTTTGCTCTGAGACTTCTTTGTGTAAGTGATGCTGGGGTTTGAACTTGCATACTCATGCATGCCTGGCAAGCACCACAACCACCAAGCCACCACTCAAGCCCCCAAATTCACTTGTGAGGGCAGAAAAAATGAAAATCAATCTGGAAAAAAGGTCCAACATCCAGTAGGCAATGTGCTTCAGAAAAGCAAAAGACATAGGACAATTATCTACTACTTTCATAAAAATAAAGTCAGGACCTGTACAGCTAAGAGTGAAATTAATTAATGGGATAAAGGCAACCTATTATTAAAGTGGTCAAGGAAAATAATAGGGGATCAAAATTTTCAATTCCAGTCATTTCCGTAAAATCTATTTTGATCACTCAACCAGATAGGAGCTCAAGTCTATAATTCCATAAGACTTCTTTCTTTTTTTCTCTTCCTCCCTTCTTACCTCCTCCTTCTTTTAGACTTCCTTCCTTCCTCCCTCTCTTTCCTTCCCTCACTCCCTCTTTCTCTTCTCTCTCTCTTTCTTTTCTGAGTTTTTTCCCTGTGTAGCAGAGGCAGTGCTAACTCCATTCACTATAGGATTACTGTCAAATTTTATATTGGAATAATCTGGAGTGGTGGCAGCTCAGTGGATAGAGTGCTTGCATGGCTTGCACAAGGACCTGGGTTCAAACCCCAGCACCACATACACAGCTAAGTGTCGGAGAAACAAGGTCCAGACGAAAAACTAAATAAAATAGATTCTCTCTCTCCCTCTCTCTCTCTGTCTCATTTTTAAAAAGGGAAAAAAGAAAAATTCTATTTAGTGTTTTCCTATTAGTAAATATTAATTTCCTCTTGGTAAATAGTATTTTCCTTTTGATTTTACTAGTCTTTTCACCTGGAGATGGTAAGCTCAAGGACTGTTCTTTCTGTCCTGCAATGCTTCCCTTGTGCCCAGCACATGGTAGGCATTCCATATGTCTCTTTCTGAACAGAAATGAATCGTCACTAGGGTTGCACACCACCCACAACCTTATCTTACCCTCAGAATAGGACTATAATTGACAACCCTTTCTCATAATGGAATGTTAGCCTTTGAGAGGACCTTGGAAGTCTTCTATTCTCATCCCTTCCTATCTAAAAATAGTATTGGGTAAAATACAGCATTCTTCATTTTTAAATAGAAGTGGGATTTAATTCTAAATTCTGCATTAACCAGTATCCTGAAGGATATTATTCTTTTGCTCTCTTGATTCTTGGTTCTATACCCTCTGTGCATGTGTGTGTGTGTGTGGTGGGGGAGGGAGAGATGGGGAGAATAAGGCTCTGAGGATGAAGTGAAATAGGAAGAATAGGAAGGAAGCTGCTTTTCTAACTTTGCTGAGAACACAAAAATATTCCCCAATTTCACAGAATTATCAATTTATCTTGAAGACAGAATGATGCTAGAGATTAGATCTAGGGACACATTTTCCTCTTCTCTAAGACTATTCTCTTTAAGAAAGTCAACATTTTTCTCTTTTTCTAATCAGATTTGCTGATTTTCAACCAGGTACCCTCAAAGTTTTAAATCAGAAATTGTTCCACTCCCTGTCTCCCCTCTTTCTCAACACCAAACATATTTTCCACTGACGTCTGTCCCACACTATAGCTATTACCTTCACCCATCTTAAGAAATAAGATAGTTTTAAACTGAGAGGCAGCCATGAATTAAGCCACACAGTGAAGCCACTGTCAGATGCTCAGTGGATGTGGGGTGCAAACCCATCACAAAAATCAGAACTGGTCTCTGAGATAAACCATTTTCTTGCCTTCTGCCTTAAAAAGAGAATTATTTTTCTCTGCTTTTCATAGAGCCGAGGATACTAAAGGAGCCTCCAAAGCACTATCTCCACCCTTCCAGTTAATCAAGTTTGAAAAAAATTCCTGGAAGCAGAACAACTAAGGGAGGTTGCACTGCGAATTGTCAAGGCCTTCAGAATTCCTGTGATTTATAGATGAGAACGAACCTTTTCCGTGCATGTTGAAGGTGCACGAGGAATTTAATTTATGGGCTCAGAGTTGCAGGCTATAGCAGTAAACCTGCTAAGCCACTGAATCACTGCCAAGGCTGACCTTCATGCAGGCTGCAGAGGTCAAACAGTCTTTTCTCTGTGAGTCAAAGAGTTCTTGGCAAACCTAATGCTCTTTTGGTCGAAGCAAGCAGCAAAGCACTTGAACCAACAGAAGTTAAATGTGGGTAGAGGGTTGGAAAGAAACAAGAGCAGGAAATGCTGCCTAGCGTCATAAGGGAAGGGAAACAATTGGGAAGTCAAGGCCCAGAGGTGTAGTTCATCTTCTCTGAAGACATGGTAGCTTTGTGTCTTCTCATTCCTTTTGCAGAATGACATTCTCTGGTGTGGAACTGGGAATGAGATATGCTGGACTCTGTTAGGCATGGAAGTAGACCAGCAGACCTTTGGGAGGAGGAATGCAGCCTGATTAAGTGTTTTGCCTCCCTGGACTGTTCCTCGCCCCTTTCCCTGTGTGACTATCTGTGTTTGTCTTTTCTGTCCTTGTGTTACTTAACCTGTCAGCTTAACCTGTCAGCACTTCTTCTCTGCAACACTCTCTTCTCTCTGCTCAGGAGATTCCACTCTTCCCTGACCCCTCTTCAAACTCCCTTAGCAAAGAGTCCCTGTTCTCTACCCCACCATTAAATGTGTTCTCCAGAGCTTATCATAGGCCTTTTCTCTTTATTCATTAGATTCCCTCCTGAAGTGATCTCAGCACCCCCATGACATCAGGGCCATTTACATGGTGTAGCCAAGAGCTCTTTTCTGAGCCTCATTAGGTGACACTCACAGTCTTTGCCTTTTGTTAGTTTTCAAGGATGTCATACTTTCGTCGTCGCATTTATGGTTGTGACTCTGCCCAGAACTCCTCCCTTTCACCCCACTGCATGCCACACATGCTTCCATCTTACCTTAAACACTGCTTCTGAGGCGCCCTGTTAAAGTGCAATGTGTGTGTTTGGAATATTAGAGGGGGTATCTGTGCTTTGCATATTATGCACATTATACTTTTCCTCTAATAAACTTTTCACACTTACAACTATTTTACCTGTTCATCCATCACTTTTACAAAGCACTTGCATGTGCCAGCCACCCTTCAGGACTGAGGTTGCAACACTGAATGAGAGGGATCCCTATATTCAGGGAGCTTCCATCCTTTATAACATCTCACGCCACGATTTGGTATTAAGTTCCACAAGGACGGGCCATGTTTATTTATTCATGACTGTATTCCAGTGTGTGGTCTACCAGCTCACTACCTGGCATCTGTGAGATATTTAATGATTATCTGCTAACTGAATGAATGAATTCCTGAAGTTACTACTGTAATGGGCACATTGTAGGTAAATCCATACTGAATTAGACAACTGCTCCCAGGCAGTCATGTTCACAGAAAAAGAGTAATACTTCAGATTTATTATGATGATTTTTATTTTATTATTTGGTTCTCTTATCTCTGTTGCAACTAATAAAAATGAATGAATGAGCAAAACAATTTCAGAGTGAAAATAATATTAAGGAAATTAAGGGCTGGGGGTACAGCTTAGCAGTAGACCACTTGTCTAACATGCATAAGGCCCTGGGTTTGAACTCTAGCACTGGGGGAAAAAGACAGAGGAAAAAAAAAAAGAAGGAAAGAAAGGAAGAAAAGAAAATTAGATTATCAAATAAAGGTAAACAAAATGGATCTAAGTCATGTTAAATTGAATGGTTAAAGAAGTTCTCTCCAAGGAGGGGAAATTTGAACTGAGACCTGAATTAATAATAAACCAGCTATGCATAAATCCAGGGCCAAGTATTCCAGACATAAGAAACAGAATGTGCAAAGCTGTAGGGGTGAGAAGTGAAAGGAAGAACTAATTGGGGGGGTGTTTGAAAAGCATAAAAAGGCTAGAGTGACTAGAATCTGCTGGGTGGGGGGAAATGAAGCAAAAGGAGGTTGGAGAAATAGCCAGGGGCTTGCTCAAGAAGGCCACTGTAAGGATTTAGGATTTTATTCTGGTTGCAGTGGAAAGATATTCAGGGTTTTTTTTGTTTCTTTCTTTCTTTAATTTTAGCGGAGAAGTAATATGATCTGTGTTTTTATAGAAAATAATTATTTGCTATGTGGGGAATGGGCTAAAGAGTCATGCCCCTATTGGCACTAAGACTTCTTAGAATATCAAAGACAACTAAAGGAAAAAGTAAAATAGTTTTGATGTTCAAAAGTTTTATTCCATCTGGGCTTTTATGTAATTATAAATGTTTTCATAGATTTTAGTCCATTTCAAGTAGTTTCCAAGTCTAATGGGATAGTAATGGGGTGACTTTCCCATATTTACAGGACATTAGCTAATTACGGGTCACAGCTCTGTTATCAAGTTTGCTTATGTATTCATATGCAATATGTTTATGTACTGATCACGCATGGATATGATGAATGTGATCCACTTGATAGTCCTTAAAAAAAAAACAGAAGCAGAATAATTTCTGAAAAACAACTGCCTTCAACCACTACCAACAGCAGAACCCTAGTACTGCCTTTTGAAACTCGCTGATGCGTCTAACATTTGTCAAACTCATTATTTATGAGCCATGAGTGTCATCCACAGGGACACGTCTGCCTGTCTTATACTTGATACGGCATATCTCAAGAAAAGAAGAAGTCTTCCATTTTTAGATTGGACCCCTCTCAAAGCTTGGGATAATAACGCTACTGGCTCCTGCTGATGCCAAAAACATACCCATAAGCTATGGCAGCAGAGATGCCAAGTTACCATTTCTCAAGTTCAGAAGGGCTTCTGGAGTAGATGAATGGGGGCCATTTGTATTTTTCCTTCTCCTGTTTACTTGTAACACTGTTAAGACCTTGTGATACAAACCAGTTTACCTTTCAGAAGCTGGGTTCACAGACAGCAGTCACAGCAAAGAACCCAAAAAACAAGAATTCTTTTTGTTGTTGTTGCATTTTGAGTCAGAATCTTGTCCTCTGTTGGGCAGGCCAGGCTTAAACTCAATAACCTCTGTTCTCAGCCTCTGGAGTAGCTAGGATTATAGGATTGCACCACCACACCCAGCTCTGAGAATTTTTTTAAGGAAAGGAGAAACACCATGCTCTTTGTTACTCTCCCATACAATACTGCTTCGGCTTGGCCAGAAGAGCATTAACTTCAGAAAGAGCCCAAGTATGAAATTCAGGCACCAGCAGCCAGAAGAGAACCTTGTTCAGAGCCTTGCTCCTCCGAGTCTGGAAGTGCTCCTGAGCTACCTCTTCAAAGTGCTGTGCCCAGCCAACAGTGTTCCTGACTTCATAACTTCTGCCTTTGAGTAGGAGGTAGAAATCCCTTCCGTGGAAGAAGTTTCTGGACCTCTGGTAGATTCACGTGGATGAGGGAAGTGCTTGGTGCGATCTCAGCAGGAGGTGACTGAGGGAGCCCTCGTAGATGGGCTGAATGACAGAGGACTGGGTTCTGGCAGGGGAACTAGGGGCTGGCCAATGGTCAACATGGAAAGGACAGGCATTAAGGAGGGGGCACCCTGCCACTGGTCTGGATATCAGTGGTAGAACACCAACAAGGAAAAAGTAGGCATACCTTAAATACATCTAGTGGGTCTATTTATTGGGTAATTTTAAAAGTTCACTTTGAACAAAACTAAAACTAACTCAAAAAACTATAAATAGAACTACCATAGATCCAGCTAAACAATCCTAGGTATATTTCTGAAGGAAATGAAGTCAGCATATAAAAGAAATAACCACATACCTATCTTTATTACAGCATTATTCACAATAGCCAAGATATGGAATCAGCTTAGGTGCCTGTCAACAGATGCATATGGTATCTATCACAGTGGAGTATTACTCAGCCATAAAGAGTGAAATACTGTCATTTGCAAGAAAACAGATGGAACTGGAAGATGTTACATTAAGTGAATAAGCCAGATATAGGAAGACAAGTATAATAAGTTTTCTCTCCTATGTGGACACTAAAATAAAAAAAAAAAAAGATTAGTAGAAAAGGGAAGTGGGGGGGGATGGAAGGGAGGGTAGACTGACCAAAGTGCAACACATGCAGGTATGCAATTGTCAGTGAAATCAAGCAATCTGTGCAATTAATAGACATTCAAAATTATTTTTTAGAAGATTGGAAAGAAAAGTTCACTTTGACAGTGTCTTCTTGTCAGATTGTCCTGGAAAAGGTTATGATGCTATATCCTAAAACCCTGAGCCACAGTTTTGGTCACATTTCCCAAGAACCAACAGAGTGCCAGGACCTTTCTCAAGGTCAGAGGCTGGATAGCACTGGTGGGCAGTGGAGGGTGGGGGCTGTAGGAGAAAAAGTGTACACCTGTGGCACCTGAAATAATAAGTCCAGTCAGCCACGAGTCATCCTAGACTGATAAGTGCAGATTCCACAGACATTTAAAAAGCCAACACACTTTGGTCGACAGGGGCCCCCAAGTGAAAGGTGACTAAGAAACCAGGGCTGAAGTCCAGAAACCTACCCCAGACCCTTCCTGTCCAGAGGGACTTAGCACCTACAGGGTCCTTATTTCTGGAAGCTTGAATGGTTTCCTGGCATGTGCAGCTTCTCATATGGAAGAAAATCACAGTAACTGCTTGGCAGAAATACAGTAATGACAATATTATTCATAATAACATTAGCTGATATTTACTGAACATCTTCTACACATGAAAGCCCACGCACTATCTTATTAAAACCTTGCGGCAAACTTAAGCTCCAAGGATCCTGTTGTTACAAAGAAGGAAAGAGGGTCAATAGACTGGGAAGTAAAAAGGAACATTAAAAGTTACAGACTCTGAGTTATATTGGTCCTTTCATTTTTTTTTTTAACAGTGAAACTACAAGGCATGATGTGTAGCGAGTTGGCATATCCTCATATTCTTTTATTCTTTTTTCTTCCCTTTCTCCCTAGCCAGTGAGATTTTTTTTTATCTTTAAAAAGATACCCACACAGGCTGAGGCAGGAGAATTGCAAGTTCAAAGCCAGCCTCAGCAACTTAGTAAGGCCCTAAGTAACTTAACTAGACCCTGTCTCAAAATAAAAAGGGCGTGGCATGTGATTCAGTGGTTAAGCTCTCCTGGGTTCAATCCATGGTAATAAATAAATAAATAACACCTATACAATCAACTCTCAGCACACATACAAAAATTATCGAAACATCTGACTCATCTTATTGATGGCAGGTTTATACAACTGGCATAGGTCTTCCTAATTTCAACAGGCCTTGAGTCAGACACCAAGAGAAATTAGAAAAGCCATAACTTGAAATTTCTTATTTCATCTAGTGGAATTTCTATGTTAGGGCCTCATGCTTTATTGTCATCGAGGAGTTAAATACTGTGCTCCTTCAAATGATCCTTCCGTTTGTCATCCTTCACTCTGCATCCCCTCTCAAGCAGTCTCTGAGTGTGTTTATGTTTGTGTATTATGCATACGTATGCAAGCACGTGCCAAGAATGCTCATCTCAACAGATGTTCCTGGCATAGTCTGAAAACAAAGGCATCCGCAAAAGCAGCTGTAGGCCTAAGCACTGTGTGACCTCTGTGATCCTTGTCACCTCTCTGAGTCTCAGTGTCCTGTATCTGGAAGACAGGCAAAACCCACTTTTTAAAAAGAATGTTTTAAAAAGTAAGAGCAGAGCTGGAGCGATGGCTCGGCAGTGACAGTGCTTGCCTGGCTTGTGCAAGTACGTGGGTTTGAACCCCAGAACTACATACACAATGAAATGTTGGAAAGCCACATGAAAAACTAAGTAAAATTGATTTTCTCTGTCTCTCTTTTTCACTGTCCCTCTCTCTTAAAAAAAAAAAAGTAAATGAGCAATGTAATACATCTAGCCTACAGAGGTTCCATGAATAGTAGCCATTATTATAGTAGCTGCATAAAATAAAAGTAAGGCAGAGATGAGACTGGCCTCCAACACAAACATTAAAAACACATTTCTCTGGACATAAAATGTTTTCTACATCCCATTCAGAAATTAGCCTGCCACAGAGGGTAACTGAGAGCTGCTCATCTGCAGGGTGAAGCAATGCAGCCATGACTGGCTCACACTGACCAAAGGTGGTTTCCCTCACTGCGTCATTGTCACAGGGCTTGGCTAATGCCCAATTTAATTATCTGTGGAAAGGGCAGCATCACAGATAATCCAAAAGAGCAAGTACTGTACTTTATAAATCATTAATTCAATTTCTTTTTCATAATAACTATTTTGTCAAATTAATGAAATCCTGGCTAATGTCTGGCATACTATAAAAATATGTATCATTTGATGATGGGAAGAAACTCATGACCTCTCTAACTCAGATGGAAAGCTCTTCTGAACTTGAATATTTGTTGCAAAACATTTGCAAGGTGGGTAACTGTAGTGGTCTCTAATGACTCTCTAATGTAATGTATGAGACAATAATAACATCGCAGAAACTCCATTTTAATTTTATAATACTTCCTGCCTGCTCATGAAGTACCACCAATTAAATGTCCAGTCTGAATTAGCTCCTTAGCTTAGTGTGAACATAATGCTAAAGAAATCAAAGGGTGTTTTTGGGGTTTTTTTTTTTTTAGACCAATCAGCGTTTTTCTTTTTGTG